>CAJQUW010012690.1:0-134916 GCA_907163375.1 Prostheceraeus crozeri
ATCGCACGACAAAATCCGTCCACTGGAAGCCAAAATCGAAGCAAGCTGTCCAGAGGGGGGGGGGGACGTCAGTGAAATTTCTAAATTTGATGAAAAATGTTTTGGTGACGGTCCCAGGTCGAAATTCCACACTTTGGAAAATTTTCAAAATTTTACCCATACAAAGTCACTCTGACACTTAGGATTTTTTCAGGTAAGCGAGCTCCGACCTAAAATCTTGTAACCGCTCTAACTTTTGAACGAAGACAGATAGGAACAAGCCGATTCTTTCACTGAATTTGTCTCACTCTTAGCTTTCAAACGAGCTATCGCACGACAAAATCCGTCCACTGGAAGCTAAAATCGAAGCAAGCTGTCCAGAGGGGGGGGGACGTCAGTGAAAATTTTTTCTCTCCGATTTCGCTGGAAACATCCTTCCTAACCCAAAATTTCACGTAGAGTCCGAATCTGGACTCCGTTTTCTCATCCGATGCTTCGTTTGGGCGCTACACACCAAAACGTCCCAAATTCTAACTCTGTCGTTTTTTCGAAAAATGTTGAAAATTTTTTGTCGCCGATTGACTTGAAACTCACTATACAGATAAAGAATTTCACGCTGATTCCAAATCTGAAATCCGTTTTCCAATCCGATGCTTCGTTTTGAAGCTAGAGCCCAAAACGTCCCAAATTCTAACTCTGTCGTTTTTCGCCAATGTCCCAAAATCTTAAATGGCGTCTCACATCTAAACGAAGACAGATAGGAACAAGCCGATTCTTTCACTGAATTTGTCTCACTCTTAGCTTTCAAACGAGCTATCGCACGACCAAATCCGTCCACTGGAAGCCAAAATCGAAGCAAGCTGTCCAGAGGGGGGGGGACGTCAGCCGAAAATTTTTTCTCTCCGATTTCGCTGGAAACATCCTTCCTAACCCAAAATTTCACGTAGATTCCGAATCTGGCCTCCGTTTTCTCATCCGATGCTTCGTTTGGGCGCCACACACCAAAACGTCCCAAATTCTAACTCTGTCGTTTTTTCGAAAAATGTTGAAAATTTTTTGTCGCCGATTGACTTGAAACTCACTATACAGATAAAGAATTTCACGCTGATTCCAAATCTGAAATCCGTTTTCCAATCCGATGCTTCGTTTTGAAGCTAGAGCCCAAAACGTCCCAAATTCTAACTCTGTCGTTTTTCGCCAATGTCCCAAAATCTTAAATGGCGTCTCACATCTAAACGAAGACAGATAGGAACAAGCCGATTCTTTCACTGAATTTGTCTCACTCTTAGCTTTCAAACGAGCTATCGCACGACAAAATCCGTCCACTAGAAGCCAAAATCGAAGCAAGCTGTGTAGGGGGGGGGGGGGGACGTCAGCCGAAAATTTTTTCTCTCCGATTTCGCTGGAAACATCCTTCCTAACCCAAAATTTCACGTAGATTCCGAATCTGGACTCCGTTTTCTCATCCGAACACTCCTTCCACTCGAAACAACCCATTTACAACCCAACATTCAGCAGATTGCACCAAAAACATCACACACTATAGCCTCAACACTAATCCTGGCGGTCGCCCAAGTCCACCACGACACTCTATCGTTCCAGAGGGGGGGGGGGACTCAGACCCGAAGCACCACGGCGGCCGACCACGACACTCTGCCGTTCCAGAGGGGGGGGGCGCCGGTCGAGTGTTTGTCATTTGCTTACTACTAATGTGACAATGGGTACTGGGGGACCACACAGAAGAGCAGTAGTCTAAACCAGACCGTATATAAGCGTTGTATAGAGTTTTAAAAACAGCTACATTTTTAATGGGTTTCATGATCCTTTTGATAAAACCAAGCATACGATATGAATTTTTGATAATGAATATTTGATAATTAGGCCTAAAGTATTGGTACACGCCTGCCCCTACTCATTGGGAATTCTTCACTTTACGAATTTAATTAACGGAAGTGAATACTTGAAATGATTAGTAGCTAAATTACAAATGTAAAATTGCATGAAATTCAGTCAGCCGTCGCTGTGTGATGCGCACGTATTTATGTATCTTACCTGAACAAGCCTCCTTTTGCACATGAAAAGTCTGAACTGAAATTATTCAGGTGCTAGTCCGGCAGCCAGAACGAGTTTCTGCAGGGAACGAGGCCGAAAGTGAGACTTTCACAGAATGATGTACACCCTAAGCCTACTACGAATCTGCACGTCTGCCGAGCTGTAGTGAGTTCCTCTTCTTGTCAGACAGGATCAAAGAAAAACACATGTAAATCCAATGGGACGCAGATTGCAGTTTTTGGCTAAAATGAAATTTTGTATGTTTTCTCTGATTAAACGAAAAGTACTTAACCCAGAGTTATAATTTTTGGCATGGAATGTCTTCAGGTCATTTCCTTTCATTTTCATACACCCCTGTCTATATAGCTAAACCCATTTAGATTTGGCGAGCCTCTTAATGTCGGCAAATATTTTGAGCTACTTTATCCACATTCGACCATATTCACACATGCATTGCAGATTAGATGCATAATAAAAGCACATGCACATCATAGAAAATGACCTGAAGACATTCCATGCCAAAAATTATAACTCTGGGTTAAGTACTTTTCGTTTAATCAGAGAAAACATACAAAATTTCATTTTAGCCAAAAGCTGCAATGTGCGTCCTATTGGATTTACAAGTGTTTTTCTTTGATCCTGTCTGACAAGAAAAGGAACTCACTAGAGCTCGGCAGACGTGCAGATTCGTAGTAGGCTTAGGGTGTACATCATTCTGTGAAAGTCTCACTTTCGGCCTCGTTCCCTGCAGAAACTCGTTCTGGCTGCCGGACTATGTGTTTTCATAATTAGCGCTTCGCTAAATATATAACAATCTCAAATATGATGAGTGAAAGCAGTGGCGGCTCTATGGATTTCTGTTAGGTCATGCTCATCCATTTTTTCGCATCATGAGGAAAAAAGTATGTGTGACAGCTATCATACGAGGATTTTTAGCCATGCAACTGATGTAGCATAATGTAGCTTAATATCATGCAACTTAAGAAACAGTTACGAATTCGATGAACAAAATTTTAATCTCATTCCATTTGCATTTGCCCTTTCCTAATTGTAATTCAAACATGCAAGCCGCCTACTTTTCACATCAGGTAATCCAGTGAATATGGTGTAGGGCTAGGCATAATTCTAATGATCTACATACTGCATCAGCCAAAATACGCTTAAAATAAAATTCCAGGCGTAGGCTACATGATTTGTATGTTTGAGTACATCCGATGATAATCTGATGCATGCATAGCCTATTATACTATTTGCTCCTAGACATATCTACATATGCAAGCATGTAGAAGACCACGGCTAAATTTAATCACCAGATAATGTATATTAAATAATATTCAAGTTCTAGTTATTTGAAGCATGCATTTAAGATAGTAAAAACACCGTCAATCGCACAAAATCACAAGCTGTATTAACATTGGAAGATATTGAATTACTTATAAAGGAAGTCAATTCGATGGGGTTTCAATCGTGCAACTGAGACTCGAGACATCTCATGATCTCACTACACCGATAAAATCAGCAGATTGCCGTCCAATCAGCTACCGTTAGTTGGTTGAAACGAGCTATACGTATCATTTGTGCTTCCCGTCCACGGCATGAGATGGAGTATGAAAATCGTCATCCGCAGATTTTGCTATTGTTCTCCCGTCAGATGATCCGGCCAATAACAAATGAGGTATGCTCGAATTGACTTGCGTTCCCCTGAATTTTTTAGAACAAGTTAGCTACTTGATAAATCTTAATTGAGTATGACCTTAATGTCACAGCAACATGATCTGACATAGTAATCAAATGTTGTCAAATGTAATCAAATGATGTTGGAAGTTTTTTTGTTGATTCAAAACTTTCCCTTTCTTGTGGTTGACATCGTTGATTTGTGTGGAGGAAAATTAGACAAAATACTTCGTCATGCTGAGCATGAAGGGCATGATCGCTAAAGCCGCCACTGAGTGAAAGGTAGATGAGAGTTTCTCAGAACCATTTGAAAATGCTGAAGAGATCCATGACTAACGTCATCCTTACCAATCCGAAGTAAGGCAACATTGATACCTGGGAATACTTCTGCTACCAGGAAAAGATCAAGAAAATGAAAATCGAAATTTTGTCGGCAACACAATGGGTAATCTACTATGGTCTTCTAGATCAATGTTGATGACTCGAGTAATGAGCGAAATGCAATGGTTTTGTTGTCAATATCTCTTGGTCACGCTGCTCCGATGTATATTCTGTTCCTATCTATTGACAACAACTATCTTTATAATTTGATGTTATCAGCGACGTGAGACTTTGTTCACCAGATCAAATTCTATATTGCAAATGCCAAATTTTCGTGTAGAACAGATGAAATGGACTATGAAAGATATCTAAAACGTGGTGCGCAGTGATGCATGATTCTTGAAACTGACTAAGCTTATATGTTTATCAAGAAGTAGGTTCATGCAATTCATAGTTTGAAGGAAAGTATATAGCCTAAAAAGCCACCCCAATCCGTTTCAAATGGTTCATCAAAGACATTTTATTTGCAAGAAAAACACAATTGTAAAAACGAAAACAGAAGTAGAAGAAATACAACTCAATCGAAGTTTGTTAAGTGGAAAAGCATAGGATCATTTTCACATGGAAATTGATAATTGCCTCGTATTCTTTGATAACTTTATACATTATGAATTGATATCTATTTATAGCTAGCTGATGAAGTCACCGTTGATGTCTATTTGCTTCCTTCATGTCATTTTGCATTGGATGCATAGGATGAAATTTTGAGTCATCTATGATAAAACGACATGTGCTGTCAAATTTTATAAATAATCCAAAAATGTCTTCTTCTTGCCACTTCTACAAGAGCATAAACTTTTAACATTATTGTCACATACACATGATGACTATATACAACATTATATTTCAACATCAACAATACATGTATTTAACTTGTAATACTTGCATACTTGTAACTTGAAGCTGCGTCGGACATATCTGTCTTTTTTGTTAAACTAACTCAAAAAACAAAGCCGTGGATAGCTCCAGTCATATTTGACTTAATTAATAAACGTTGAAACGGAAATTTCACTCTCTATCGTCACTATCAAGCAAAGGTCACAAGTGAAATGATAAAATCAAAGAAAATTTCGAGTTTGAAGCAGGGATGCGGAGTCAGGGGTCCTGTAGTCCTATCATTTTTGCTGCAGTCGAAGTCGAAGTCATATCATTTGAAAGGACTCCGGCCTATAACTAGACCCGAAACATAATACAAACAAATTATTCATCCTTGTGTATAGCTGTCACTGTCTTGATGTCAACTTTCTCCGTCGAAAAAAAGTACAGAGACACTGCTGCATGCAAAGCTCGTAATAGTTGAGAGAATGAACCGTGATAGTGAAAAAAGGATTGCCTTTTCACTCGATGATTTAATAGAGAAGACAAGCCTTCCTGGCCTCGATTACACCTACCTACCAAGGGTCACAGAGACAAAAATGAAATGCGTTAATCGTGTGTGATGGCTCCTCCAAGCGCATATTACAACCGTGTGAAGCACAGATCAAGAAGATGGGAAGAGCCATGTATCCAACTTAAAGCGACATTTAATAAATTTTCATCGAAAAAGATTGATAATTGATGAGGCAATGATCACTATAGATAGATTCAAGTAAGCCCATAATGATATATGATGTAGGTTAAAAAACTAGGCTATATATACTTGCCGCCCGGAGTCGGAGTCCTATGAACCCCCGTTGTCGGAGTCCTATCAGAATCATAGGTCTCCGCATCTCTGGTTTGAAGATGTGCAAGACATTCAAAAGTGTATGGTCGGTAGTCAATGATGAACGCGGGAAAAGTCCAACAAATCGTCGGACAGATTACTTGCTTTGTTTCCTAATGCGGTTGAAACCGTAGAATCGATTAATCTGCTATTTTCATAACATTGTGTAAACGGTGAATGTTTTCCTGTACATAATGTTGATAATTCGGAGCAAATTGCTCTCTGTACTAGTGAGGAAGTGTTCTCTTTGTTGAGCACATTACGCACAGACAAGCAGGGATGCGGAGTCGGAGTCCCGGAGTCCCATCATTTTTGCTGGAGTCAGAGTCCTATCAAATGGCTAGTCCACTATCAAAAGGATAGTCCTATCCCGGCCTATAACTAGACCCGAAATATGATACAAACAAATTATCCTCGTGCACAGCTGTCACTGTCTTGATGTCAACTTTCTCCGTCAAACAAAAGTACAGAGACACTGCTGCATGCAAAGCTCGTAATAGGTGATGGAATGAACCGTGATAGTGAAAAAAGGATTGTCTTTTCACTCGGTGATTGAGCAGTGATTTAAGACAAGCCTTCCTAGCCTTGATCACACCTGCGCACCAAAGGTCACATGAGAGACAAAAATGAAGAATTGGAATGCTACCTCTTGCCCTCACGTCAATCGTGTGTGATCTCTCTTCCAAAGCGCATATTAAAATCGAAAGTGTACTCATATTTTTGAAGAAGGATGGGGGATTTTCCTGCCTGGTAGAGACTGGAGAAAAACCGTGTGAAGCACACATCAACAAGATGGGAGGAGCCGAGTGGCATGCATCCAACTTAAAGCGACATCTGATAAACTTTCATCGAAAATGATTGATAAATTGATACAGAAATAATCACCAAAGATAGGTTCAGGCAAGCATATAATGTAGTTATCTATGATGTTTTAAAAAAACTAGGCTATTATACTTGCCACCCGGAGTTGGAGTCCTATCAACCCTCGGAGTCGGAGTCCGCATCTCTGCAGACAAGGCACCAGGTAGTGATTGTATTCACCCGATGCTTCTTAAAGCCTCAGTTTCTGTCGCACCTTTTTAATTTGTCTTTTCGAAGTGGCCGCGTTTCCAGTGTTTGGAAGATTACTCATGTATGCCCGGTGCCAAAAACATAACCCGTCCGGAAGAACAGCATGAGACCAATATCGCTTCTTCGCATTGCTAGCAAGGTCTGTGAAAATGCAATTTTGAGAAATTACCGAAAATCAATCATTGAATGTTATGATTGTTCTCAAATTGCCTACTAACCTTACCGGTCATCAACCGGATGTGCCCTCGTTACAATCAACGATATTGTAGTCAAAGTTTTACAATTTCCTAATGCAGCAGCTGTTCGAATTTTGATTTTTGACATGAGCCACGCACTTGACTGTGTTCCGCATGAATTGTTGCTGAAATGTCTTAGGAATTTTTCGATTCCTTAACGCAACCCTTTCATAAATTGGATCAACAGCTATTTATGCAATCGCCAACAGCGAGTTAAGCTGGGCCAAGTGTTAAGCTCTCTTGGCAAGTGTTTCCAGTGGTTTTCCACAAGAATCACTGTTAGAGCCCTATCTATTTTCTTTGTAGATATCGAGTTATAAGCCACTACATGCGAATGTAACTCTTGTAAAATATGCCGACGATGTAACCCTTGTAATTCCTGTATTCAAAAATGTAGCAAATGATTCTTCACTTTTTCCAAGCGAAGTCTGGCATTTTGAATCTCGGTGTTCAAGCTATTGAATCCTTATAAATGTAGACAAATCACAAGTTCTCGATATCAACTTTTCTACTTCACCTTTGCAACGTGTCAGTGATCTAGAAAATGTTGATTGTCTTAATATTTTGGGACTTATTTTCAACATCAATCTGAATTGGTCAGATCATTTTGCATATGTGTCATTAAATGTATCAAAACGTCTTTACATCCTACGTGTTCTGAAGCCTATTTTAGACCATGACCAGCTCATTCTTGTGTTCAACTGCATCATACGTTGAAGAATTTATTATGCGTCTTCTGTTTTCCTTAATCCAGGTATTGTCCAGAGCTCAAAGCTCGAGATGCTGTGTAAAAGGGCTTTCCGCATAATTCATGTTGCTAATGCTAATGATTGTTCTATATTCCATGTGTGTCAACGTCAGAAAGAACTTTCCATGCGTCTGTTTCACCAGGCATTGAATGATTCGAATCATATATTGCATCGACTCCTTCCTCCTTTATCACAACGCAGTAAAAGACTGATTCGTAAAAGGGCAAATCCAAAAAAGCTCCTAATTTTGATGCAGTCTTAGAAATTAGAATTTTAAGAATTCGTGGAATCTTAGAATATTGTCTTAGAAAGTTTTCCATCATATCTTACAATCTTTAGTATGTAAGAACCACAACATCTGTGTGTAACTCGCTAAAAAATCACCATGTTTGAAATCACGGCGTCGGTTATGTGAAAACGATGCAGGCATTCAACGAATGACGTGGAATAGCAATGCAATATTGTGTAATGAATTACAGGAGATGATATTACTCTCAATTACAGCTCAACTTGCTCAAATATTAATACATTATCTAAGATGGTCATCAAAAGTTCATATAGGCCTAATTTACCAGCATGCCGATTGTCCAAGACCAAAGATTCGATGTCATTCTTTTTTTATGCATGTCGTTGCTGTTTTGAACAGTGCTCTGCATGCATTGTATCATAGCATCGTATCTCTACAATCATATCGGAGCATGATTGAAGGTCTTTGAGCTAATTTGCTTGTCAGTAAGCCTATATTTATGTCACACATAGCTATGTCACACAGCAGTTCGCGATATTCCTTGTATCAATTATATGATACATGTACTTACTGTAAGTATTGTATGCAAGCAAACCTATTATACATGCATGCTATGGTTAATGCCATTATGGTATTATAAGCCTACATGTGCCTACATATTACATTTTCCATTGCATGCCTACACTGTATAAGCCTGCATATAGTAGTAGTAGTACATGTGTTGGACTTATTGTAGGGGTGCATGTGCTAAGCTATTTTGCATGTTTAACACTAGAACGGCCGAAGATTTTTTATACCTACAACGGCGAAACCCGTCAATTGACGATTTTCATTCATATACTACGTTTACTATTTAACTGTTAAAATAATGCAAATAATAACGCTAAATCTTAAAAAATCATGATTAAGTTATGTATTATCAGACAAAAACAAAGCAAAACTCTATTAATTAATTTCATAATTTCGAAAAATATCGTCTTTTCAGTTTTTCATTTTGGTAGCTGGCCATGTCATTGTGATATTTTTCACTCATTGATGCATTTGTCAAAGCAACCATTGTGATTGAAATTCTGGCCTCTGAACACACGTTGCGTAACGCGTGCGACGTTATCTTGCAAGGCCGCTGTGCTGGTCTCCTTTATAGACATCAATAGAGCTCGCATTCAATCAGCGCGCGAGCGCACACAAAGGAGAACGCGGTGATACTTCGAGAGATTGTATTGTTTTCGCACACCCAATCAAATATTGTCTAGGTCAAAATAAAGGCGTAATTATTGCAAATCAGGCGAGGAGCAGTGTTCATCTGGCCTTGCCAGCGCGGTCGCCTTGTGATTCCATTTCACTCTCAAATTTGACACGATGGCAAGAAGACGCTATTCTGCTGAGCAGGCCTGGCAAAGAATTTTGGATCTCGCAGACGATGATTCTGGAGATGAATCTGGTCGAGAATCAGCCTTAGAAGATGAACAAGACATTGAAGAATCAGTCGTCAGCTCCAGTGAGGATGAAGATCAGCCTGATGACGGGCAACCTGGAAAAGTTGAAGGGCGTGATAACACTAAATGGCGCGTTGTCAGAGATCAAAACGTAAGACGCCCAGAAAGGACAGCACAGCACGAACGAGTTGGAGTCACAAGAATATGCCAAACCATTGAAAACCCGTTAGACGCCTTCATACTTATTTTCGATAGATGGTGTCTTCTTCATATCGTCAATTGCACCCAATAATTTGCAAGAAGAATTGGCAATGAAAACTGGAAGTTTGACGAAGAAGACCTTGAAAAGTTTATCGGCCTACTTTACCTACGCGGAATCAATAATCAAAAGAATTTTCCTTTCAATGATCGTTGGTCCAAGACCGTAGGATGCCCTGCCTTCAACAAGACGATGTCCCGAAATCGTGCTCGTGAAATAAAGCGATATCTACGATTTGACAATCGTGAAGACCGTCGACGAAACCTTGATAACGACAAGTTTGCTCTCATCTCTCCAATTCTCAAAAGATTCGTCGAAAACAGGCAGAAGTGCTATCGTCCAGGTCCATGTTTGACTATTGATGAGCAGCTGTTCCCAGCGAAGGCCCGGTGTAGGTTTACGCAATACATGCCGAATAAGCCGGACAAATTCGGCATCAAATTTTGGCTGTTAGCAGACGTTGATACAAAATATTGCTTCAACATCATTCCTTATCTCGGTCGCGATGAAACTCGTGTGGAATCCCTCGGCACTCACGTGGTATGCTGTTGACGGAGCCTTTACACAACAAAGGTTACAGCGTTACGACGGACAATTTCTTCACTTCAAAACATCTTGCTGAATTGCTGCTACAAAAGCGAGGCACTACTACAGTTTAGTGCACCCTAAAATGCATGTGAGAACAACATGATTTAATCAACAGAATGAATGCCGTTCGTTCTTCCCTATAGTTATAAATGAGTGTCTTTGTGTCTTCGTGTCTTCGTGTGTCTTCGTCTTCGTCTTCGCACATTACACCGAGCGCGCGCTTCGGTGTAATGTGCGTAGTCACCGTTTGCGGGAGAATGCGCCGTTGTTTTAGGGTGCACTAAACTGCAGTAGGCGCGTTTCCGTCTCTTTCATAGAGGGTGCACTAAACTGCAGTAGTGCCCAAAAGCGAACCACGATTACTGGAACTATGCTCAACAACCGACGAAAGTTGCCACTACTACAGCCTCTGGAACTACACAATTCCATTTTCTTTGAGTGCGACGCAATACACCTCACAATGTATCAAGCAAAAAAAATAAAATCGTCCTTTCGTCGCAACATCGCGGCTCAACCTGTCAGCCTGCTTGTAAGAAAAAACCAGAGACGGTTTTGTTCTACAACAACACTAAGTTTGGGGTTGACATGCTCGATTCAATGTGCCGCCAGTTCTCAACGAAGTCGGGATGTAGAAGATGGCCTCTAGCAGATTTTTATAACATTCTTGACTTGGCTGCAGTGAACTCGTGGATCATATACAAGAAACAAACTCGCTCTGGAATTTCTCGCCGCAAATTCCTCTTCGAATTGTCAAAGCAGCTTCGACGAGATGATGACCAAGAAGCGCGCAATGATGCCCTTCCAATGACCCTGGATCGTCGTGTGACCTGCGCCATCCATGACAAGTGCGAAAAAATCGCACCGTGAACCTCTGCAGAAAATGCAAAAAGCCAGTGTGTGGGAAGTGTCAGGCAATTGTTTGCGTGAAATGTTTCTGAAATGAACTATTGCGGCGAATATTATTGTCCGATTATTTAAAGTATGTGGACATGTATTACTGTTACTAGTACTTCTAATATATGTATACTGGAAATAAAGGTTGTGTTTCTATTCTCACATTGTAGTTGGAATTCTAGAGAAAATTTAATTGCATAAACTACATAAATTGTATAAAATACTGAAAATTAAAATGAATATGATATGAATCGTCAATTGACGGGGTTTCGCCTTTATAGGTATAATACTATTAAAATTGTTTGTATAACTATGACAGCAGTCACCAATAAAATCTCTGGGTTAGTCATTTTCATCATCATGTAGAATCATTAAAAGTCACGAGAGCCGATTGCAAAATGTTATCACAGAAAAAAGTTATAACAGTTTTAAATCTTGAAAATCGTCAATTGACGGGTTCGGCCGTTCTAGCTCATACGAACATACAGCTTTCTGATTCACAAAATGCGATGAGAATTGCGAAAGCATGAAAAAATTATCCTGAATACCACAATTATTGCAGATTAAATCAACATCCTAATTTCTCTACATAATGTGGTTCAGTGGCAAAGTTTGTGTTGCATCAAAATTACGTGTGTACGAGTTCTGTCCTTAAATTCAATTGAAACACCTAATAAATGCAGATGAAGGAGGATCTGAAATATTTGGGTGAGGTGGTCAGCCAGCCGCAATAGTTTTCCACTGAATTCTTGTCGCATAACCGATGGCGTCGGTCATGTGACAGTTTGTGCTATTGTCAAACAATTAAATACGAAAAAAATAGAGAGAGTGAAAGTTCTACTGTCACTACTTACGCATAAAGTAGGGCTACTAGCACGTATGATTTAAAAGTTGTCAGTCATGTTAAATATTCCAGACTTTCTAAAACCTTGGCGTCGGTCATGTGACATTTTGTCCTCAGCAAGATTGGATTTTGTACATAAAAATTATTTTTTAGAAGATCATTGATTAACGACAATGATGTGACAATATATTATTTTGTGGATGCATCCACGCATCTGAGTCTCAAAATGAAGCTTTCTAGCTATTGATGTAATTGATATGTAGACGTCGGTTATGTGAGAAATATGGCGTTGGTTATGTAACATTTGAAACTGTGGACAATCACATGTTATCAATTTTCGTAAAAATTAGATATCCATGCTCAAAAATAAAAATATTTCGGATAACTGCGCGACTTTAACAGCATTTTAACGCATTTTGGTAATCTCTAACTCAATAGTAACAATGACTGTATGCACACCGAGAATTAGTACTCGAAGCTGTGGACATACGAATTTGCACCATTTTCAAACTTTGATCACGTCGATAAAGACAGCTGCATCTAAAATGCACATGGATTCGGTGGATCTAGCATCAACTTAAAGTTCAATGTGTTTCTCTAAAGAAATTAGACCATTGCATGTCTCTGATTAACCAAAGACAATGAATTAGGAGTCTTTTTGGATTTGCCCAAAAACCATGCGAAGACTTAATGGATTTGTGTTATCCTGTTCTAAGTGAAACAACAGTTCGAATTGACTTTCTACTTCATTAACCTATCTCTGTGTGATGTACTGATGTTTCTATCAATCTCCCTGATTTCCATCGGAGATTTCTTGTATTATCTTTTTGTTTTAGAAATAAATGCTTATTATCATTGTTATTACTATATAAAGAGACCACTGAAAGTACAAAATATATACGAAAATACATGATGACTATGATTTGAATTTAGATGGCCCCATTACATAGAAATCAACAATACAATAGAAAGTCCTAGGATGGAAATTGCATTAAAATTACGGCACACGCCGGGTCATCTAAAGGTCACGTCTAAAGATCATGTACACAAAAGTAATAATGAATATTTACAAAATACTGCAGCGATAAGATGACAAAGAAAGAAATCCTTTAGACGTTCTGTACGTTTGTCATTTTGAAATATGGCTCCTATAATCTATCAAGAGAATAATCAGACATCGATAATATAGACATCAAGAGAATTAACAGAACATGCATTGCTCCAGCTTCAAAGACCAAAAGACCAAAAAATCTTACAGTATTCATTTTACTTTGAAATCAGAGACCAAAGAATCTTACAGTATATATGTTACTTCAAAGAGGTCCCCTGTTCATTATATCAGAACAATTTTTGCATGCTTTTATATTGAATCGTTGCATTAGTTTCCAAAATATCAACACACTATATCACATGTGTCATTCAATGATTAATTGAAAAGTACCAGCGACATTTCATTGATCTGAGTGATGATTGCAGGTAAAGAAGCCTTCAGTGTTTTTATTCCAGAAAAGCGTTAGGTTTCTTTATCGCTTTAAGGAGAGAAATTATCTAATAGATAGAACTTCTATCTGTGAATTCTTAAAATGTTCTCACCACCAGTGCACCGACCACTTTCAATTATGACTGTGAACCAATTTATAATTCGCATTTTAGTATTGAAAAATTGGATAAAGGTTGTCAATGGTTGCTACACATAAAGACAATATATTAACCAATAAATTAGTGGACTATTTCACATGAAACAATAGTACCATCTCAATTAAAAATTCCCTTCAAGAAAATCTTGTCATTTGCTGTGAGCAACTTCCACAACTAAATTGACAAATAGTTTGACTATGATGCAATATTTTAGATCGAAGCTTATCTACAAGCCATAGATTTGCCATGTGCCATCAGAGTACACAAGCAAGATATCAAATTTCCATTTTAGTGTAGTACTATCTACTCCATGGACTCCATAGAAGTAGATAGTAGTACACTTTCTATGGACTTTCTATGGTAATTCTGTTAATTTCTATGATCTACTCCTATGCCCCATTATATCATATACTCGTAGATAGCTGATTTCGCCTCTCTGCTGCAAAGACATGAAACCAATGACTACAATGTTGCTATAATCGCTATTATCAGGCAGTAATTTCATCATCTGCTTCAAATGATTTTAAATTGCTACCTTCTAAAAGCGGCATAGTAATATTACACTACCATTGAGACTGGTTAAATTTCAAATTATATGAAAAAGATTTGATTTGCCACTCTCATACGTTTTACTCAAATACAGCCTACACGTACTGACATAAGCTATTGCGGATTACGATGAAGGCGGTTACCCAAGTATTTGCTATTATATGGATTGTTTCATCTGCACGCGCATTGAAGTGCTACAACTGTACTAAAACTGTTCACGGCAGCTGTGGACAAGACGATAAAAATCAAATTACATGTGCTAGTGAAAAGGACTCATGCTTGCGGTTCACTGCAAAAGTTTCATTAATACAGATGACGGTACTGTCTTGTGTTCCTGCATCTGAAGCCAAATCACCTGGATGTCATCCCAGTAGTGTTGGTAATGCTGCTAAAAAGGCCATCGGCAGTCTGGGTGGCATTTCTGGTCTTGCTGGTGATGATGGTAAACCTCGTGAGGATATGTTCTCTGCAGGATCAGAAGAATGCTATTGTAAAACGGATTTATGCAATGATGCTGGAAAAGTGGTACCAAGTGCATGCATCTACATACTTGCTTCGTATGTAATTTTAATTGCTTCATTGCTTGATGAATAAAGCGAGCTGCTAGTCAATAGTGTTGGATGCGCTTGACTGTGAATATGAGGAAACAGACATTTTACAGGATTTTTATTTCAATAGCAATTTTATTATATTGCAGTTTGATGTAGTTGTACTATGATTGTAAAATAGTCAGCAAGAGAGTTTGAATAAACTTTTTATTGAGTAAGCATTTTTTTCTACAGTGTTCTTCATGACGATTGCAGTATAAAAGTCTGTTCAAACTTCGGGGTGAGCTGAGAATATCAACTGTCATAATGAGCAGTGCCATTCAAAATCGGAATTGACCAGAGATTAAATCTAAATAAATAACCTTTGTATGATAACGTAAATAAATTAAAGAAGGGGTAATATGAACAAATTCACATCTGCAAAATCAAAGACGGACAACTGATGCGTCTCATTATGTTTAGCATGGCAGATGGAAAAAGACGACCAAGAAGATCATGCATTGACGACTAGGGGCAGTGGTGCGAAGCGAGCCTGTAGACGTTAGCCTGGCAAGCCAAGAAACGGAACAGGAGATGAATCGTGAAGTGCGCCAATGCACAACGGGCCCATGGACCTTACGCTAAGTCAACATAATGTCGTAAGATAGCCTATTGCATGCTGCTTGAATATGTGATCTCTTCTATATGCGAACATACACCGTACACCTGTTTTTATGTTCATATTAAATTTTAGGCTCCTCATTGATAGCTGCTGATACTAATACTTGAAGCTAATATATAGTAATACAGAAAATTGTTCATGATATAAGCTTATTACTATTTAGAGACCAAACACCAAACATAAACTTTAGCAGTTACCTTATACCAACAGAACTTTTCAAAATAAGTGTAGTACATGTAATTTGGACACCAGCAACTGCTTTTTCAAATAATATTTGACACATTTCAAGAATGAAGAATGAGTCCGAGCATTCAGCATTGCAAATGCCGCACAGCCATTGAGGGAAGCTCACACGTCGTTGGTTGATAGCACCAAGGTGGAGAGTATAGGAACTGAGCAATGAGCACAAGTGTCTTCCTCACTCAGTGAAGAATCATGTATGCTGAACTTATACTATAGCTCGATTGCTGCCTTCACGGACGTTCCTAGCCATCTTCCGATTTATCGTCTCTAACACAGCATCAGATTCCATCTTCAAGATGATCAAACTTGAAGTAGGCTAATGTAGTAAGAAGCAGGCCTTTGATTTTGGTAGCAGCCAATAAATAACACCGGAGGATACCGGCATTGCGGTACTCGATTTCCTAAGAATTAGTTTTCCGGTCATACAATTGAAGCGAGAAAGTGCTGCATGCTTTCTAGGAATATTAGAACAATGTCTAAATTTCCCTTCGGGCAAAAAAACTTCAGACGGATGAGCCCGAGCTAACTCGCATCGAGCAGAATTATTAACAGATACCTGGTGACGGTGACAGCAGGCAACTGATAGAGTAAAAAAGACACCGATCCCGAGTTAACTCGCATCGGCAGGACAGATTACCATCACTGACAGATCCTCTGTTCACGAATAGCGAGTATACTCGGGCTGCCTGTGAGAGCAACATCTATGTGTAAATAGAACACAGCATGCGCTACAAACATGACTGAAAATTAGAATGACATAGATAATTCACACAAATTTGTCAAATTATCCTTCAGTCATGTCGCACACGTCATAAAAGCGTTAGTTCGCTACTTACGAGTAGGTAGCTGATGCTGTTTAGAATATTAATAATAATAATAATAGTGTCTTTTCAGAATGGAAATCACAGTGACACAGTAATGACAATCACGCATTGATAACATACGCACAATGGAGATAGAAAATTGCCGTTTAGAAGACCAGTAGTAAGCAAACATCCACTTTAAACACAGCGCCCCCTCTCGGTTGAGAGTGTCCGTGTAGACTTGGGCGGCCGACCAGGTTGGGCAGAGTGAGCGGTAGGATGTTTTGTGTTCTAGCGTGGAACCGTCTGTTCCAATGGTAGATCTGAGGGCAGATTCGGATTCAGCGTCAAATTCTGCATCGGTAAGGTGATTTCCAGCGCCATCGGAGCGAAAAGATTTTTGGGACTTCCCCCCCTCGGCAGCGTTGCTTCCAACTTTGGTTAGATCGTAGAAAGTCGTGCAATAGCTCGTTTGAAAGCTAAGAGTAAGACATATTCACTGAAAGAAACGGCTTGTTCATATCTGTCTTCGTTTAGATGTGAGACGCCATTTAAGATTTGGGAGATTGGCGAAAAACGACAGAGTCAGCGGCGACTGTGGGATGTTTTGGGCTCTAGCGTCTCAACGGCTGCTCCAATGGTAGATCTGAGACCAGATTTGGAATCAGCGTCATTCAAGATTTGGGCGATTGGCGAAAAACGACAGAGTTAGAATTTTCCAAAAAACAGCTCCAGCGGGCGAAGGAAGGCTCGGATTGGTAAACGGAGGCCAGATTTGGAATACGCTTGATGTTATTGTCCAATGAGAATCATGGATTTCTCTATAAATAATGAGACTTTCGGGTGACAATCATTCTATTTTTGAATCGTATAAGTGACGGACGCACGTTCTCTCAGCTCATCTATCCTACTTTTCAACTAGAATGGTAAGTCAGAAAACTTCCCTCCACCTCCTTTCTTGAGTGCCTACCTAATCACATCTTTCCGCTTTCAGGCTACTACATCACTTACCAGACTAGATGCTGATGTCCAGACGGTGCAAGGTTCGCTACAATCAGGCCATCGACAGTTGAGACCGGTGGAGGAAACAACGCAGGTACATAATCCTACACCCCTACAGCGTAAATTTAGACAAGGCATACGCTATTTCGATCATGCTATAGCGCTGGAAACGGGAATGATCCCTTCCTCAGACGTGAGTGTGAAGAGGAATCAGTATGGAGACTATGTCATCATTCCTGTAGCTCCTTACATATGTCGCCAGCTTGACATTATTGAACAATTTGTGACACTACATATGGATATCCGTACTCCCCTTGACGAAGTGTGGAGAGCGAGAGATGACAAGGACACACCATATAAAAAGATATGGGAAGGTGAACGACTTTCTCTACCACTATCGCATTGGTGTTCTTACTATCGAAAGGATGGAGAACAAATAACACCCATCAGGTGTGAAGAGCTCGCAGAAGGCACTTGGAATATTCGTTTCACAATAAGCGGACTACATTATGGTTGTCATAAGGATAATAAATTGGCCTCTATAGCAATGCATACTCAATCCATTCTATATATACCGAAGCAGCCAGATGTTAATAACATTATTGATCAAATCCTCAACGAGAGCGGTGGGAAGCACAAGTCAGAGAAGAATGTTGCCGGAAAATGCAAATCAAAGAAGGAGAATCGCTAATCCTTTCCTATCTCTACCTTATGACAATTCGCTTATGTGCTTTGAGTGTCGTAGACGTGGTCTTATCAGATACATTTTACTTCTTCGCTGTCATCATGTTATTTGTGTATTTTGTCGTGAACAGCATCGTTGCACTTCTTCATGTTGTAATATGTTATAGGATTTTTCATCCGATGAGTAAAACTATGTAATTTTCTTTTTAGTCATCCACCATCATTTTTATGGATTGTGAGGGTGATCCTGTACAGGAGCTCAGTGCTATTGCCATGGACGATTAATCAACAATATTTACAAGACTTTGGTCTTCCTAGTGAAAGTGCTCTTCTTATTGACTTTAAAAGATGGCTGGCAGCCTTCAATGTTGTACGTATCTTTTGTAATGGTCCCTCCAAGGAGAGAAAGCTTTTTCCTAATCTAGTCATTAATGATATTCTACTTCCACCTTGGGATAGTAGAGTTAATAAACACTATCATGACGTTGCGAAACGTTTCAAGGAGCTGAGTGTTCCCATTTCAAATGTTCGTTGTAGTAGCTACATTCATAATCAATGTTCTTTTCCTCCTTACCTCAACACTGCCAAAGTAAGGTTTGGTTTTCATTGCTCTCTGTATGATAGTTACCAACTGTATCTATTTTATTTGTTTCAAACCCAAAATTTGTAATACATGCTTGAAGAAGTCATTCAATTAAAGCTTTATGTAAAGACTTGCTGTTTTTCATGCAATTGGAGGGATAGATGCAGGATGACAATGTCTTTCTCAAATGATTGTGGAACATTGCGTTTTCCTAGACAAAGTTTAAAAGGGACTATTCAAGATTATGTGATAACATTTCATAAAGATGAGATTAACATCAAATCAGTTATTGGTGATACTAGCACACTATTTTTGAAGTTAATGGATACGTTTTCTGATTAAATTGTAATGGCGCGATTAGTTGCGAAAATTCATTTCAGTCATTTTGGGAAACAAGAGGTAGAAGATCGTTTCTTCCACTTTGCTTCCTATTCAATGGAAGTTATAGATAATCCTGAAGAATTTTTTGAAAGACATATGGGAAAAATTGCTCAACGTCTTGATGCATTTAACCATCATGATAGCAGTCTAGTGATTGAAGCAATATCACATATTCACATTCAACTTTCTATAAAAGAAACTTAAAGATCCAATGGTACTTGATCGTAGCACAATTGGTTTTCGAGTTATGTCTACTTACTCTCGAAGTATATTCCTTCTGTACATGCGTCTATTATTTGGAAAAGGCTAGCAAGTTCATGTCGTCAAAAAGACTTGCTTTAGAAGTTGTTAGTAAGAGTCAAAATATGTGTGATATATGGAAGCGAAAGGATGGAAGTGAAAAACGCATCTTTAAGAGATGTAAGCATACTTTCTGCCAGCGCTGTTTCATACGCTGCTGTATTCAACTCTGTCAATGTAGCCACTGTGATATAGCTCATTTTGAGTGTCACCTCTGCCATAAAAGTTAGTACCTATGGAAATATGGAAAACTAAAGTTGCGACAATGGTAAAGAGAAAAATGGCGAGACGTAAAAGTCGAAAGTCTTCAAAATTTTCTACAGCCATTCGAGCTCTTCAACAAATGAAAGGAAATCATCGATATAATGCTATACGACATGCTAATGATAAATTTATTCGAGAAATTGTTTCTCATGTGAGAAGTTTGAGGACAAAGAAATTATCACCACAACAACGAAAGTCACTTAAGCGATATACTACAAAATTACGATTCATCTCCAATCCTAAAATCACCCTTCAAAGAAGGAGAAAAACTCTGTCACAAAAGGGTGGTTTCCTTTCAGCACTACTTCCGATGTTAGCTCCTGTAGTGGGCAACGTATTGGGTAGTATCTTTGGCTCTAAAGCGTTAATTATGCAAATGTTGAATCTCAAAGTATTAAAATGGATTTCAGACTTCAATGTGATAAAGTTCTGACTGTATCAGGTCCATCCCATGCAGGTAAAACTGTTTTCACTCTGAATTTGCTAAACAAAAGAAAAGAATTGTTTAGGGAACCTATCAATCGAGTTTATTTGGTGTTATGGTATTTATCAGCCGTCACTCTTTCAGGAATTGCAACGTCGTAACTTTATTCGAAATGAAGGAATTATCCGAGCTAATAAGATAGATTCTAACGATGTCGTTGTATTGGATGATCTATTGAAGGAAAGCAATAATTCTTAAGACGTTACAGATATGTTCATCCGCGTAGCACATCACAAAAGGTGCTTTATAATCTACACCACGCAAAATTTGTTTTCTGATGGGGAAAAAGCCCGCACACGAAACCTGAATACGCACTATTACGCTATCTTTAAGAATCCACGAGACAGAAGTCAATTTGAAATTTTAGCGCGACAAGTTTCGCCAAGTGGTTCAAAAGCCCTAATTGAAATTTTTCAAGCAGCAACTGAAAAACCACACGGTTACGTATTTATTGATTTTACACAAGAGTGTCCGGAAGAATTTAGATTTCGAAGTGATATTTTGAAATAGCCTATGATTATCTACAAACTATGAGCTCCTATTCTCGCATGATTGTCATTCCTCAGGATGAATATGTGCAATTGATTGCCATGCAGCAAGTAAAGCAACCTCTAGGAAATCAAATTTATAAGAAAAAACTGGATTATCAGGAAAATGTACATATTAAAGATCCATATCGCGCAGTTTTATTACAATCAGCAACTGTGGAAGAATTGAAAAGTTTGAAGAATAAGATTTGTGACTCTGTTTCGACTGCTACACCTTTAGCATCTCGTGCACGTGCCATAGCTCTTTTGAGCAGCATTGAACCATATCTCAATGTGAATGATAGAGGTGAAATCATTACAGATGATGATAAAATTATTAGCGCTTCGCGTTATGAAGACTTGTTTCAGTATGCAACGCGTAGAAAACGTCGACAAAGTTATGTCCCACATGGTTGACCACATTTTCTTCAACTATTGAAAAAGCATAATGTTCCAAAATTTGCATTGAATAATGAAACATTGAAAGAACTTGATTCTACTTCAGAAGTTAGTACTATTCAAATGTTAATTCTGTTCATAGAATGAGGAGTGCCACAATGCCAAGAAATTGGTTTAAGAGTTCACCTTCTACATCTCCTTCCACACTTACTAAGAAAACAAGAGCAAGAGAACGACGTAGATCTATACCCTCTAGGTAAACAAGAGAAAGAGATAGACGTAGAAGATCTCCACCAAAGAAATATATGTTCTGAGACTATTAATATGAAGCAGATGCGTTGCATGCCATGCAATGAACCGCCGGAGGTACATGTTGATGCAACATGTAATTGCTGTGCCAGCTCTTACAGTGAGACTCCTAAGCAATGTGAACATGAACGTAAATCTGCTAATTCTTGTGGCTGTTGTAAGTGTAAAATGGCAAGAAAGCAAGAACATGGGAAGAAGGAGGAGTCATTCGTCATCACATGAACTTTTAAAGTCAATATACTATGCTGTAAAACATCCAGCAGGATTTGCATTTATAAAGAAATTGTCAAAAGCGAGTGGTCTTCCGCAATCACAAGGTAAACAATGGTTAAAGGGTCAGGGTCAGGCTACCTATACACTACACAAGCAAGCGAAAAAGACGTACCGTACCCGTCATTATATTACTCATGACATTGATGAACAGTGGCAGGCAGATTTGCGTGACGTAGCCTCTATTTCAAAACATAACTCGGGAAATAACTTTATTTTGACAGTAATTGATATTTTCTCGCGATATGCGTGGGCTCAACCATTAAAAACTAAAGAAGGTAAAGGAGTAGCAACGGCATTTTAGTCAATTTTCCAACAGGGTCGCATTCTAAAGAGAATTCAGAGTGATCAAGGAAAAGAGTTCGAAAATCAGCATGTGGGAAGATTGTTTGAGAGATATGACATTGAGTTGTTTAGTGTAAAGAGTGCCTATAAGGCTGCATTAGTTGAACGTTTTAACCGCACATTGAAAAATCGCTTGTGGCGACATTTTACTGCCAACTTAACACAAAATTGGACAAGGATTCTACAAGATACGCTACATGCCTACAATCACTCTGTACATCGCTCTATTGGACTCAGACCAGCAGATGTGAATGCTGACAATGTAGATGAAGTGCGTAAAGCATTCCAACGTGAGCGTAATAATGCAAAAAGTGATGTAAAAATAGGCGATAAAGTTCGCATATCAAAAGTGAAGAGTGTTTTGCCAAAGGTTATCTCCCGAAATGGACAGAAGAATATTTTACAGTTTCAAACATCAATAAAAAAGACTCTCCCACAACTTACAAGTTAAAAGATTACGATAATGAAGAAATAGATGGCAGCTTTTACCGTGATGAGATTGAGGTAGTCACTGAAAGTGAAACATATTTAGTAGAGAAAATCATCCGTTGCAAAAAACGTCAAGGCGAAGAATGGTGTCTTGTTAAATGGCTCGGCTATCCTTCAAGTATGAACTCTTGGATGCGTCGTGCAGACATTTTTCATCAAAGTGATCGCAAGTGATTTATGCAAAACTATAACTTGCGAGTTCAAGATTTAAGTAATGAATCCAACTGCATGGTTTTATTCACCGCCCTCCTGTGTTAGTGGCGCGGGTACAATTTACAGTGGTTCTCGCCGTCAACGTGGAGGTAGTATATTTGGCGCGCTGAAATCTGTTGTATATTCTCTCTTATCTACTGTCGGAAAAAGTTTGAAACGATCTGCTTTAAGGAATGCTGTTGGCTTTGCTGCTGATGTTGTTAATGATATTGTCAGTGGAAAAAATATGAAGAGTAGTTTACTAAATCGTGGGAAGGAACGCGGTTTAAGAACATTACAACAAACTTTTAATGCTACACAACGAAAGAAAGCACCTGAACGAATGAATGTTAGAAGAAAAAGAAAACAGCGCGGAGCTGGTAAGAGGCGAACTTCAAGCAAATCTAAGAAAAGGCATTCACTCAAACGCCGTGCGCGCTCTAATCCTTCATCGCGTGCTAAACGACGACGCTGTCATAACTTCTAATCATGGAGTGTAAAACTTCAAATTTTTTTTGTTTGATCAACAAGCGATACAGACAGATATTCTTAGTTCAAGTATTGTAGATTGTCATCCTCGAACTGCTGAGAATACTGGTCCAATTGAATTTGTCATTCCTGGTGCTAGTGATGACTACATTGATTTAGGTTATGCGATGGTTGATGTGCGGTTCAGAATTCAGCAAGCAGATGGTGCTAACATCGATGACCCAAATAAAGTTGGTCTGAACAATTTACCGCTGGCAAAACTATTTCGTGATGTTTCTCTAACTATTAGAGAGCAACAGGTAGAAGGTGGACAAAGCGATTATCCCTATAAAGCACATTTGAATGCTCTATCACAGTTTCATCCGTCAGCACAAAAGAGTCATATGAAAGCAATGGGATGGTATAGAGATGAAGCAACACAATTTGATAGTGAGACAAACACAGCTTTTGTAAAGCGATCTGCTTTGATTAAAGATAGTTAAGTTTGTCAGCTATATGGTCCACTAAATCTTGACTTCTTCAGACAGTCAAAGTTCTTACTCTGTAATACCAGCATGCGAGTCAAACTTACATTGAAAAAGCATGAATCTTTGTTGAATGCATATGCTAAAGTTGTCAATTTTAAAATCCATGTGGAAGATATTACTTTACTGTTGTGAAAGATTGCAATATGTACAGGATTCCAACAATTAATGAGAGCTGCAGGAAAAAGTTCTGGTTCATAACACAAATTGTAGCTGCTGCTATGAATCTTCGAAAACGATACATTTTCACTCAATTGAGTAGAGATCACCATATTGTTCACAGTCAGATTCGACATTACACACTTCTCCCTCTTCCATATCCGACGTAGTAGCTTCTGAAGTTCTAAGCGCATTAACCGCGCCGATGAATGTGAAAGGGCGCCGAGAATTTGCACCGTCCCATTTGGAAAGAGTTGAAGGTTCCATAAATTTTTCATCTTCACCACTAACATTTGCGGTCGACCCGGATAATACTTGCTGTTTGGATTTTGTTGATGTAATGTTGCGAGATCGATTTTGGTATAGAGTCTGATGCAGCGGAGAATGTTGATGATGGTGTAACGATGACGTCTCATGATGAAGAAATGAGTAAATAGAGAGATGTATCTTCCTTTTATACTTTTCCCAGCTACCTTGATGAAATGTGAAGCAGATAGAAAATTGGGAATGATAGGTTTGTATTCGTTGCTTTTTTAGCCGCAACCATATGCGATTTCCTGTGCGTGAATGTCTTTTCAAATGGAAGTATTTCAAATCCTTCATGATATGATTTAGACATTGAAAATGTCGATATGATAAAGCAAATTCTCTTCTCAGATTTCCAGTAGAGTCGTTGAAATAAACGTTTTGATCATAATCAATCTCAACATGTTGTAGGGAATCTAATTTCCAACTCTTCATGATGGAGCGTAGCATTTTGTTGAAGGTGGTGTCTGATTAAGATTTGCATAGCAAAGCGATGAACTCTCGACGAATAAATGACATAATGGAGCGATGTATGCATCTTTTATATTTTTCCCAATTGTATTTGCGAAATGAAAAATCGATTGAGGAATCAGAATGACAGATTTGAATTTCATTTCTGTAATGTTGAAGCCAAACTTGATTACCCAAAGAGATGAATTTTAGCTTTTCAAAATATTCCAAATCCCTCATGATGTCATTAAGATTTAAAAATTGTCGCCATGTTATTGTAATTCCTCTCGATGTATTTCCATCGGAATTTTTGAAATGAACGTTTCCATTGCGATCAACTTTGATGTATTGTTGAGAATCCAAAATCCACGTCTTCATGATGTTATGCAAATTGGTAATATATAGATCACCAGAATATGAAAATGTCATTTTACCATATTTTTCTTAGCAATGTAGCAACAAATAGATTTGCTAGTAATCGAGCCGCTATCTTTTCTACTCCCATTGATAATATACAACAGCTTAATGCGGAGTGGGAAGTAGGAGTCACGCAACTTGTTCACAGTAACTGTGTCTATACTTTTGATCATGAGGTGATGACTATTAATATGAGACGCACAGCTGCTTACCAATGTGAAAAGGGCTGCCGAGTATATATTCCACAATGGCCGAAGAATTATCTTCTATCACATCAGAAATTCGTTTATGATTTCCTGAATAAAGCGTGTAAACATATTGTCCAATTTACTCCGCACAATGATGATCATAATTATGTACGTCATGTAGTTGAGAAAGATTGGATTGTTGGTTTAAGTTCAAGTTTAAGAAATGATTTAGGTTACCTCGCTAGCGCCATAACAAGCTATGATAACTATAACGCTAATTACCACCCAAGTGGTCATAAACAGTTAATATATCGAGAGGAAGCTTATTGTGTAGACCTTATTCCAAGAAATGAGAAGACGTTGGTGAAAAGGATGGTGATTAAGCCAAGAAAGACAAACATGACTCCTGAAACATTATTGAAGAAATTTAATTATCTCCTTCGAGTTGATGGTAAACAAGTGGCAACATTGACTTATATCAAATCATCCAATGATATTGCAATAAGTAAATTAAATGATGATGATCTAGTATTAGTTTGTTCAAAAGATTTTCATCAGTTCTTACGACATCGTTCTGCGGCTGTTCATGGAAAATTTGATATGCAACATTTGCCACGAAAGGTCAAATCAATTTGATACAGAATGGTCCGTATGTTTATAAAGAAAGCGTATAGAGCCGTTAGGTGGTATCTTACATGAAACAAGAGTGTTGATGCCTCGCATTATTACTTCAGTTAAATTGGCTGTAGATTATTTAAATGAAGTGATTAATGAGCAACATATTTCATTTTCTGAAAAAGAAGGTACTTTGTCTCTCACTGTAAGTGGAAAAGGTATTGCACTAATTATGGATAAAACTATAATGGACATTTTGGGTTTTGATCAAAAGATCTTTAAAAGTGGTACTGTAACCAAAGCTAGCGCAGACATGTCGCTATCGCGTCGTATTAACTATTTTCAGATATATTCCAATATTGGTGAAGATGTACGTGTGGGAGATGTTGAAGCTCCATTGCTAGCAATGATACCATACGAGCCAAAAAGCTGCAGTATTTTATCTGAGCATGCGTTCAAGAAAGTGCATTATACAAAGATGAAATCAAACTACACCCCACAAATTGATATTTCAATTTATGACGATGCTGGTGCGTTGATTCCTTTTCATAAAGATGCTGTAACAAGTATCACACTCCATTTCCGAATGAAGAGTTAATGCAAAAGTATGCTAATATATTTTCCAATGTGATTAGTATGGAAAGTGAAAATAGAGATTCGTTTCTTATTTACCTGCCCAGTAATGCTTCTATGAATAAATTTTCTAATAATAAACCATCAGACTTTCGAGTAGAATTAAATCGCTCACTACATCTAGAAGGTGAATGGGAAGTAGGTGTTTCCAGCATTTGCTATGATGGCAATATTCAGAATGTGAATGATTTGGAAGAAATGATATTGACTCCTCGCACCCATGATGGAATAACGATGAATAAAGCATTCCAGTTCCCATGCAATTTAACGTCAGATGGAAAGTGGAACTATGAATGGATTCAGATAAAATCAGATTATATGATCCATTTGGTGATGAGAAAATTATTAAGGCATTCAATAGTGTTAATACTTCCATCATGAAGAATAAGGATCAGAAAGTTTATGAGTTTACTATCTATCATTGGAGTGGGAGAAAGTTCCTTCGCTTTCATTCATTTACTAAAGGTCTTACACTGAGGTTGGATAATGAATTCTATCCACATCTCGGTTTTGGCCATGGACTACATCTAACGTCAATTGCTACTGCAAATGTTAAAAAAGTCTATTCAAATCGAATCAACAAATTTCATTATAAATTCTTCATTGAAAATTCTAACTCTGTCGTTCTTCGCCAATCGCCCAAATCTTGAATGACGCTGATTCGAAATCTGGTCTCAGATCTACCATTGGAGCAGCCGTTTAGACGCTAGAGCCCAAAACATCCCACAGTCGCCGCTGACTCTGTCGTTTTTCATCAATCTCCCAAATCTTAAATGGCGTCTCACATCTAAACGAAGACAGATATGAACAAGCCGTTTCTTTCAGTGAATATGTCTCACTCTTAGCTTTCAAACGAGCTATTGCACGACTTTCTACGATCTAACCAAAGTTGGAAGCAACGCTGCCGAGGGGGGGAAGTCCCAAAAATCTTTTCGCTCCGATGGCGTTAGAAATCACCCTACAGATGCTGAATTTGACGCTGAATCCGAATCTGGCCTCTGTTTTCCCATCCGATGCTCCGTTTTGGCTCTACAGCCCAAAACCAGCCCACATTCGCCGTTAACTCTGTCGTTTTTCCGAAAAATGTTGAAAATTTTTTCTCACCGATTGAGCTGGAAATCACACCACGGATGTAGAATTTGACGCTGATTCCAAATCTGGTCTCAGATCTACCATTGGAGCAGCCGTTTAGACGCTAGAGCCCAAAACATCCCACAGTCGCCGCTAACTCTGTCGTTTTTCATCAATCTTCCAAATCTTAAATGGCGTCTCACATCTAGACGAAGACAGATATGAACAAGCCGTTTCTTTCAGTGAATATGTCTCACTCTTAGCTTTCAAACGAGCTATTGCACGACTTTCTACGATCTCTAGAACCAAAGTTGGAAGCAACGCTGCCGAGGGGGGGGGGTACGTCCCGAACAATTTTTCGCTCCGATGGCGCTGGAAATCACCTTACCGATGCAGAATTTGACGCTGAATCCGAATCTGCCCTTAGATCTGCCATTGGAACAGATGGTTCCACGCTGGAAGCCAAAACATCCCACCGCTCACTCTGCCCAACCTGGTCAGTCGCCCAAGTCTACGCGGACACTCTCAACCGAGGGGGGCGCTGTGTTTAGAGTGGAGGTTTGCTTACTACTAAGACCGTTATACGCAATACAGATTATAAGATAAAAAGTAATGAAGAGAAAAACATTGATAGTTAAAAAAAACAGCATAAAATCAACATACATATGAATTATACGGCTTAATACAAAAGGGAATGAATACTGTCGCACGTCGGTGAGTTCTGGTGATCGGAATCTCAAGATGACGTGAGAAAGTCAGTCTTTGAGGTGCAAGCTGATGAAGATCGTTGTGTGGATTGAGCACGTCGTAAAACACACTTAAAGCTCTACATATTCGACGATTTTCTAAATCACCGAGACAATCATTAGGTCAGTCATTGCCTCAGATGATGCGATGGCATAATCGTTGCAATTTCGTAAGCAAAGGGATGTAAAGCATGTAGGGTAAAGATGTATTTTCGATTATCTGTAAGAGAAACGAATGTAAATGGTGGATTTGCTGCCTGCACAATTGAATACAACGCAATGTCTCTCCTGTTGTACCTTGCTTCCGTCAACGCCAGACTTGAGAGAGATGGCTCCTTTTACTTCGCATTATCTTTTCACATGCATGTAAAATTTACTCATTACCTCGATCTAAGCACGCTTATAGTAGATTATAGAGAGTAGTCGTCAGAGCTTTAACTATTTGTTAACATAATCATGATGCTTGGAACCAAAGTTTTCATTAACCCTCGGAGACCTGAGGGGTCCAGTGGACCCCGGAGCCAAATTTTTCTACTTCATTTTTTGCACTGAGGATGTATCAACCGCTCATGCCCATGTAAAATCACGATTTGTGACAGTGAATCTGCATGTGTTCTTTCATTTCAATTGAATCAGTAGAAGTATGGTAGGTAGGCCAAGGATATGCATTGTGTTGGAAGATAGCAAAACGTGATTATTTTGCTTTCGTACATGATCTCGCTTGACTGATTGGCCTACACAAACAACTCAACATAAATCAGTGCTCGAAAAGAAAGTTGTCATTATATTCATAGTTCAGCACCATAAACAGACTGTTGACAAACTTTTCACAGCAGGAATTGATGAGTTTTAGATCTCCATAGCTGCTTTTTAGGTTCTAAAAGTACAGCAATTTTGATTCATTTTAGACCTATTTCTTACAGCTGTGGATAAATTTGAAAGAATTGAGAAATGAAGGGGTTTTGATGCATGGATTAAATCAATTTCATTGTAATCAACTATCTGAGGCTTTCTGGTCGTAAAACCTCCGCTTAGTACAACTGATAATGTGGTTGACTTACCGAAACATCATATTTATGCATGTGTTGACTGAGAAGGCTGAAAGTCACTCAAAGGATTAGTTATATCGACAACATCATTGGTTTACTTAAAATCAACTTTCTTAATGTTTTGATATCGATTGAAGCAGGTAAACAAAGAATATGTGAAACCCCCTGAGGACTCAGAGGGTGTGAAAAAGCTCAGGTCTTTGAGGGTTAAAGTTCTCTGACAAGAATGTTTGTCAGGCACAAAATTCAGCATTTCCAAAGTTGTGGACTATACAGCACCTAAACTAGTTTAGTTGCAGTGCATATATAAAGGCGATGAATTATCTCGGGTTTCGCTTCTCATGCTATCAGTTGGGAGGTCGCCTTGTGGAGGCAACTGGCGAGACAAGAGCAGCGTCATATTTACATCAACGCACTAGTATCTGCATCCAAGTAGACAATGCCAACTGTGTCCTTCGGTGCATGACACGTTGCCTTCGCTGCTTTTTTATGAGGAGGATCGATTTGTTCCTTTTTGCAGACAAATGCTTGACTTTTCATTTTGTTAAACTACCTTATCTGTGACTTTAAGGTAAAAACAACTTTTTTGTTTAGATGGAAGTAGATTGGCTACAATAAATAATGCAGCAAGAATAAAAAAATACCTGTTTCGCGGAATTTATTGACCTGTGGACATAAAATTATGTATATATTTATTACATATATTTGTTATATATATATATATATATATATATAAGATCAAATAATAGAATAAATCAAAATGGTAAATAATATAAAAACCAAAAAAGCACTCAAAGAAAAGTCAGAAGTACCAAACTTCCCGACCGGTTTCGTCCTGATCTAAGCAGGCTAGTCATGGGAATGAAAATGATTTATTCAAATTCAAATATGCATAAAATGAGTTGAGTTTAAAAAACTCTGTCGTTTTTCGTTTTTTCAAAAGCTATTCATCGCCAAAGGTGGCCACAATTTTACATTTTCACGAAAAAATCCCATGTGGAGACAACTGTCTCAACTGTCGATGGCCTGATTGTAGCGAACCTTGCACCGTCTGGACATCAGCATCTAGTCTGGTAAGTGATGTAGAAGCCTGAAAGCGGAAAGATGCGATTAGGTAGGCACTCAAGAAAGGAGGTAGAGGGAAATTTTTCTGACTTACCATTCTAGTTGAAAAGTAGGATAGATGAGCTGAGAGAACGTGCGTCCGTCACTTATACGATTCAAAAATAGAATGATTGTCACTCTAAAGTCTCATTATTTATAGAGAAATCCATGATTCTCATTGGATGATGATCCTCATTGGACAATAACATCAAGCTTATTCCAAATCTGGCCTCCGTTTACCAATCCGAGCCTTCCTTCGCCCACTGGAGCTGTTTTTTAGAAAATTGTAACTCTGTCGTTTTTCGCCAATCGCCCAAATCTTGAATTCTGTCGTTTTTCCGAAAAATGGTGAAAATTTTTTCTCACCGATTGAGCTGGAAATCACACCACGGATGTAGAATTTGACGCTGATTCCAAATCTGGTCTCAGATCTACCATTGGAGCAGCCGTTTAGACGCTAGAGCAGCGTCATATTTACATCAACGCACTAGTATCTGCATCCAAGTAGACAATGCCAACTGTGTCCTTCGGTGCATGACACGTTGCCTTCGCTGCTTTTTTATGAGGAGGATCGATTTGTTCCTTTTTGCAGACAAATGCTTGACTTTTCATTTTGTTAAACTACCTTATCTGTGACTTTAAGATAAAAACAACTTTTTTGTTTAGATGGAAGTAGATTGGCTACAATAAATAATGCAGCAAGAATAAAAAAATACCTGTTTCGCGGAATTTATTGACCTGTGGACAAAAAAATTATGTATATATTTATTACATATATTTGCTATATATATATGTATATATAAGATCAAATAATAGAATAAATCAAAATGGTAAATAACATAAAAACCAAAAAAGCACTCAAGGAAAAGTCAGAAGTACCAAACTTCCCGAACGGTTTCGTCCTGATCTAAGCAGGCTAGTCATGGGAATGAAAATGATTTATTCAAATTCAAATATGCATAAAATGAAGCATAGAAATTATTCTATATTTAACTGAGGTAAAGAAATGAAATCAGTGTCATCCTTCTCACGATCTATGCGACAGGAATCTGCTTAGAATCCTTAGTAACAACAATAGGAAGACCATTGAAGGTATTTCTGCTTGTGGGGAACCGAGGTGTATAATATGTTGTCGCACTAGGAAGAACAATACAGTTTAAGGTGGTTAATAGTGATCGCATCCGGTTGTTTAATATAAATAAGAATCTCACTTGCACATCTAAAAATAGTATCTATGCAATAAGGTGCAGTGCGTGTAGAGATTTCTATTTTGATCAAACAGGAGATATCTTTCGCACCCGTCTGACTATCCATCGGCAGCAGATTGACCATGAAGAGTATAGAATTCTCAATATGAGCAAGCACATAGCTCATTGTGCTAGACATCTCACTTCGAAGTTTGAAGCGGCTCCCATTTACCAAATGAATGTAGATTCCAGTCTCATAGATCGTGAGAAGAAAGATGACACTGATTTCATTTCTCTACCTCAGTTAAATATAGAATAATTTCTATGTTTCATTTTATGTATATTTGTGTTTGAATAAATCATTTTCATTCCCATGACTAGCCTGCGTAGATCAGGACGAAAACGGTCGGGAATTTTGGTACTTCTGACTTTTCCTTGAGTGCTTTTGTGGTTTTTACATATATATATATATATATATATATATTTATTATAATATATAATTATATATATAATATAATATATTTATAATTATATATATATATATATATATATTGGGTTTTAAAAAAGAATGACACGGTCAATAAAGAAAGTCTTATTTCTGGACTAGATATTCGATTGTCTCTTTTAAGAGTCTGATGTTAACATTAGTGGAATATTCGTCATAATGAATTACACCTTCTACAAAAATGCTATGCTAAATGAACATCTTTTGGATCAATTGATATACTCTATAGAATAATAAATGATTATCATCCCTATGAAACCATGAAAAAGGTGAAAAAACTTTGCCATAATTTTCGGTTTACGTGTAACTTCTCAAAACATGAATTTGACTATTTGACACATTTCAATTTTGCGATGCCTTATATATACGGTCGAATATATATACCGAAAGTTCACAAAATTAACGATTATTTGGAGAAATATCTAGCTGACGATTATGGATGTATTACGTACATCAAAACCTCCGGACAATTTAAAATTCCGTCCTATCATATCTTCCTGCGACAGTCCAACAAGCCACCTTAGTATATTCATTAATGATCTGCTGAAACCACTAGTTCCCGAAATGAAAAGTTACTGCAGAGACACATTTATGTTTATTCATAATCTAAGAGAATATCAAGATATCAACCCTAACATAATATTTGTTTCTATGGATGTTGCATCATTGTATACGAATGCAATTAACTTTTGGTTACACAAACATCGATTAAAGATTTCAAGTAGGTTCTCCAATGCATTCATCTTGGATTCTATTGAATTTATACTAAAAAACAATTATTGTCATTTCGAGGACGACATCTACCTTCAGAATTCTGGCACTGCAATGGGCACAGTCATGGCCCCTATATATGCGAATTTAGTCATGGGGTACCTAGAAAACAAAATGTAACAAACAATTGCTAATTATTATGAGTCAAACCTTTCCGCTAAAATCAGTGACAATTAGTTGCGATATATCGATGATTGTTTCATTATATGGGACACGAAATTCGGCAATTTAAATCATTTTTTGAGTTAGTCAACAACTTACATCCCTCTATCAATTTCACTATGGAATTTAACGATAGAGAACTAAATTTTTTAGATGTTAAAGTATACAAGAGTGAAAATGGTATAGAAACGGATATCTATTACAAAAAGACGAACAACTACAATTACGTTCCCTTCTATTCAAGCCATCCAATACACACGTTGAGGAATATCCCTTTCACTTTAGCTCGTCGTATACATATGATTGTCTCTAATGAGAAGGCCAAAGTAGTTCAATTACACAAGCTGAAAACTAATTTGATAAAGCTAAAATATCCTTTAACATTAATTGACAATGCTTTTAAAAAAGCAGAAACTCATCTCTCTAAACTGGAAACAAGAACGCAAGAAAACACTGAAAGAAGCACAAAGAAAACGATATATTTTACTAGTCGTTATAACAAAAACAATCCCAACATATACAACAAAGTTATTAAGCCAGGAACTGAAAATTAAAATTATCAAACCGGTTCATGGATTATAACTTCAAAAAATCTTATAAACAACCTCCATCTCTACTTAATATACTTAATGTTAAGAATCGGAATACAATTAAAGGAATAACGAAATGTGGTGATAACCGATGTAGCTGCTGTTCCATTATCATAGAAGGTGAAACAATTAATTCAAAAATGGTAAAATGAAAACGTTTAAAATCAAACAAAATCTGAATTGCCTTTCCCATAACATTATTTACACTCTATTCTGTAACGGTTGTAACAAATATTACATTGGCCAATCCGGTGGCATGTTCAGAAACACGTTAACCGTCCACCGGCAACATATTAACAACAGACATTATGCCGTATTAACAGTAAGTAAACACCTTGCAAATTGCGCCAATGATCTCGCTATTAAGTTCAGAGCAGCTCCCTCTTACCAGATGCCACCAAGTTGCAATAGGATTGCTAGGGAAAAGAAGAAAAATATTTATTACTATGTGCTTAAACCAGACCCCTAAATTCTGATACGTGATTTTTTTTTTCTTAAATCTCTCCTAAAGGTTTAGCCATGTAATAAGTAATTTACATCTAGCATTATTCCTTTGAAAAGTCTCGAGAAGAGACGATACCCGTAGGGAAAAACTTAGACTGTTTTCATTTGGGTTAATTATTTCTTATATTATTGACATTTTTTATTCTATTTATTTTATATATATATATATATCGAAAATTATAACACAAGAAAAAAACCATTTAAGCCTTGCCGATCGATTTCAGCCACTCTGAGCCTGTCAAGGCAATTACAAGCCCAGAGTGGCTGAAATCGATCGGCAAGGTTTAAATGTTTTTTTTCTTGTGTTATAACTTTCGATATTTCATGACATTTGTATTTAGTTTGCTTTATATATATATATATATATATATATATATATTAAAGAAAAAACACAAACCGCTTCTCAAAACACTTAACCGCTAGCTTCTATCTTTTAATTTGTATGTAAACCATTTTTCCTTATTGTTGATTTGATGAAACCTCCGCTGAAGATGGAATAAAGCATTCCGAAACATATCCGGTTGAAGGAGCATTTGTGTTTTTACCTTAATTTCAATATATATATACAGTGAACATATTGGTTAGTATACATATATATAATAATATATATAATATTATATGTATATAATATATATATATATATATATATATATATACTGACCCAATATGTAATGGAGTTATACAACTATCAATTCTAGACAGTCCGACAAATTTTTTAAGAACTTGAGGATGGAGAACCAGGAATCACCGAAGAGGCTGAACCAGACATCACAAAAAGAGTAGTGTGCAAAATGCAATTTCGAAACTGAAAAAAGGAAAAGCCACAGGTGTGGATAATATCCCAGCTGAGCGTCTACAAATCGGTGAATCAATTGTTACGGTGCTTCATGCGATTTGTGCACTGATTTGGAAGAAGAAAGAGTGGACCTCCCAGTGGACACAATCTTTGATAATCGCGATGCCAAAAAAGGAGAACCTAAGAAAGTGCAACAATTACAGATACGTCAGTATTATTTGCCATGCAAGCAAGGTGTAATATTCAAATACTGTGTGAAGCATTCAGATAGCGCAATCGAGAACTCTGTCATAACTTCATTGACTTCTAAAACGCTTTTGATAGAGTCTGTAGAAAGGCCCTGTGGAGTACAGTGAGGAAACACGGTATCAATCTTTACTTGATGCTTCTGATTGAAGCACTGTATGATAAGGCCAGCAATGTAGTGATAACCGACCGAAGTACACTGAAATGGTTTGAGACTTTTGTTAGAGTACGTCAAGGGTATATACTGTCGCTTATCTTGTTCAACCTGTTCTCAGCGCAAATAATGATGGAAGCGATGGATAATTAGAAAGCTATGCTACGTTAAAATTTAGTCACGCTTTTTAAGCCGCGCCCTGTAGTTTGTTTTTCTCGTCGTTTTGAAATACATGCACTTTAATTAAAATCTCTTTCTCCTAATGTTGACGCATTGACTCTTGAAAAGCAAATGAGATTGTTTTCAATGCATTCAATACTTGTTTCATTGGTTTTTATTCATTTCGCCGAAACCTCTAATGATAAAGTGCATGAATTGATTTAGAATGAATATTTTTGCATTTGTTATTCCTACTTCCACTTTCGGATCTAAATGCACAGCCTTTGCAAAATATTGATGAAAATGTTGATAATTGACCAGATTTGAAATCCTCATCGCCGCAGAATGTCCACATATGCTAAACATATAAAAGGCAACCATCATTCGTGGTATTCAAAATGAAACCGCAAATATTTATTTCATGAACGTTTAGAAGTCATGATCATAGATGCAATTACTACTAGCAAGCATGAAATTCACTGTGTAGCTTCAATTTATGTTGTTTTTCAATGACTGGTATAACCTCAATATCATTGTCTACTAACCAATGACAGCATGCGCATAAAACATTTGAGCGACTGACGAGCTCAAATTCAATCGCTCAGTTGACTAACGCCAACCCGGATATCAAATTTCAGACCTCTAGTGGAATGTTCTGCTGATAATACTATGGAACTACATAGGTCGAAGCAGGGACGATCAGGTCGAAGCATCATTTTGATACGACTCCGACTCCGGGGGTTGATAGGACTCCGAATCCGGGTTGAAAGCATATATAGCCTATTTTTTGAAAAAACTGGTAACCTACAGCATAGTTCATTATAGACTTACCTGAGCTTATGTTTAGTGATCATTCCTGTATCAGTTATCAATCATTTTCGATGAGTCCATCAAATGTCGCTTTAAGTTGGATGCATACGACTCGACTCCTCCCATCTTGCTGATGTGTGCTTCACACGGTTTCCAGTCTCTACCAGACAGGAAAATACCCCCTTCTTCAAAAATATGACTACACTTTCGATTTCAATATGCGCTTTGGAGGAGCCATCACACACGATTAGCGTGAGGGTAAGAGGTAATGTTCTCAAGCAAACTAATATTTCACTTTTGTCTCTGATGTGACCTTTGGTGCGTAGACTACTGATCGAGGCTAGGAAGACTTGTCTTCTCTACTAAATCACCGAGTGAAAAGACAATCCTTTTTCATTACCACGGTTCATTCACTCAACTATTACAAGCCTTGCATCTACTGCTGTCCCTGTACTTTTGTTTGATGGAGAAAGTTGACAGTGACAGCTATGCACGAGAATAGATAATTTGTTTGTATTTTACTTCGGGTCTAGTTATAGGCCGGAGTCCTATCATTTGATAGGGCTCCGGGACTCCGACTCCGACTCTGCACCCCTGGGTAGAAGATAATTTCATTGAACTGGAAATATAGCATATTTATTGTAAAAGAAAGATAACAACATATTTAGATAACAATCAACCTAAAAAAAGAAAAATTACAAAAATTGCTTCAATAGAGCTCATTCAAATTCAGTCTACAATGTTCCGCTCAATACAAACGTTTTTTCGTCGACGCCCCGTAATTACTCTGTTGTGATGGAAGATCGGGTATGCCATGAACACACGCGGAAGACAAGATCTTATAAGCGCAAAATGAAGTATTGCTTTCATCCAGGCGATTATTTCTGATTTCGTTTCCTTTCTTCAATTGGCGAGGTGTTCTGTCGGATGAGAAAAATATCTCATTCCTGCCAGACAAGAGAACGCGAGGAGCGTGAAGGAGACATGTTCTACTTGCAGAATTCCTTGGCTGTAATTCCTCTTTTTTCATTTCCATTGTTTCTATTTACCAGTCGCGAGATTCTGGGTCATGTGGCTTTTGTTAAATGAGCTAAACACCCCAACATCACAAAATATCGCTTGCTCTGCGATATGTGATCCAATAGCCTTCAACTACGTCTAGTGAGACAAATGCAAATTTGCAGAGATATGCGCAAGGAAAATACGGAAAAATATATAGATCAATGTAGACATAAAATGATGTCTAAGACAGCCGATTTGACTCTAATTCTCGATTGAGGAAAATAGTTGGATAAGTGAAAACGAAATGTTTAAAGAAAAAGATGCGAAGCTTCTGGCACTCGGAAGAGCATGCATGGCATTGGAACTAACTGGTCATCGTTGACCAAATATGGAACATTGGCTATATCAAATAAACAAATAGTGCTTGACAATGTAATTTGTACAATGTACAAAGTGCTTTAACCTGTGGAAATATATTTTTTTAAAAGAATCTGTTAAGAAATATTTTTTAAAAAAATTCTACACATGTCTGAAACGTATCCTATCCCACCGTGGTATATTTGAATGTGGAACTACCGGTAAATTGAAGATGCCGATTGAAGCAAACGCATCTCTATGAGTGTTAGTGAAAATTAATGAGCAGGAAACTATAAATAGCTGCGATTCATACTGTTTTTTCCGCCAGAGTTTTTTGTTTCAGCGGTTACCAAATGGACATCTGTCACGGCTTGAAACGTTCCACTGATACCCCATTAAAAATGGATGAAGTTTTAGAACTTGATGCCCTCGCTTCTTTGGGGGACGTAAAAATGATACATGTCTCAGAACATTGCATTCTATCTAAACTTTTAGTGAATTTTGAAGGAGACACAAAAGTAATTTGCATATTTTATTACTTACAGTATTATATATTCCAAGGATTAAGACAAATTTGATCATTCAAAATTAAACATGATTATTGAAAAAATTATAATTTACCTTTCTCAATATGCTATTTTAGATGCTAGGCTAAGGAAGATTTCTTGATCCCTTTAGCATCTCCTCCTTCTTCACAGAAGGATTACTGTACTGATGTGTAAATATTGCTCTGATAAAAGTTTACAATATTTACATTTACAGTATGCTGTCTATGGTCTTCAACATTTGTAAGGCCTGATTTGTTCCATTTGCATGTGACCAAGAAAGACTTCTGTAGCGTCGTACAGGTAAACATTTTATACCTATTTTGAGCAGTTTTTCGCGAAAAAATAAAATAAGAGAATATTAAGAATTTCACTTGAATTCAAAAGTAAGGGAGTGACAAGCTAACTTATGGTACCATAGTTCAACAAAAAATTATTTCCTATCAATTTGTCTTCTTCACGAAGCTAACCCAGGGACCTTAAATACTTGTGTTAAAGATCCTAGCTATCTTATCATTGACAAACAAATCTTGCATAAAATCCAAATACAATGAAAATGCATTTGAATTCATTTGTTTCATTTGATGTAGTCAATATTCCACATTTCGGTCAACGATGATCAGTTAGTTGCAATTCTATGTTTTTCCTAGTTCCAGAAACTTCTACTTCATTTTCCTTAGACATTACCTTCTCACTTATCTTACTATTTTCCTCCATCGAGAATTAAGAATTAGAGTCAAATCGGCCGTCTTGTGTAGAAATTAAATTCAGCTTTCATCCCAGGTGTTATTTATCTATGAATCCATGCCTTGATCATAGACTTCTTAATTTCTCTGGACAGATAGGTGAGCAAAATTTGAAATCATTTTCTACATGTTCAGGCCAAACAACGTTTGTGTTACACTGGTTGACCAAATTGCGACGAAATTGCAATTAATATAAAAAAATATGGCCTAATTGCAATAAATTGCCTTCCATTGTAAAATATTGCAATTTAGAGCACTTATATCAATTGCAATATCAAATTTCTTCTATATTTATTGCAATTTTCATATATCACACAAACCTATAGGGAAATTGCAATTCATTCGTTAAAACTGAATTCACAAATGTTTTGTAAATGTCAGAACGAAACATTCATTACATACGTGTTTTCAGATAAAATATGCCATCCAAAATGGAGTTGCATTATCAAGAAAATTAAACTTTTAATTGACAAGAGTCGATGACCAAGAATCGATGATAAATTGTCACATTAGCCATTGATTCACGAATATTTCTCATGGAAGCCCTGTGATTCGATGCTTGGTCAAATGAGTTTGAAAATAGCTTTGAGTACCTATGTGGCAATCATATTTTGTGTTCGAAATTGTATGTTTTATTTCCATATTGCTTGCATGAAACTTAAGTGATTTCATTGTTATCTTCGTGGAAATTACTTGATGTGTCATGATATTAGCCCCAAATCGAAGAACCATATTTAGCCGTGTGAAATTTCACCTCCTCTGAGATCGCATATCGAACTGCTGCAATCGCTTCGAACTTGCTCTAATCCACAGAGACGCTCAAATCGTTCTTAGGAAACCACGGACGTGTGTTAGGAAACGATAGGAATTCCCATGACGGGAATCCTGTGTTGGGCACAATATTTAGAAGTGCCGCTCAGAGAGTTGCTATCATCTACCGATGTTTCACGAGTATGTCACGAGCATGTTTCATGATTTTATGTTTTCATGATTATTTCTAAAGCATGACTTCATTCTAATGCATCCCGACTTCTGCAATTACCTAATTTATGTTTCTGACCTATTCTAAGAAGGGATTGTAATGCATTTCTTCTCGTCTACGTTTATCAGTCAGTTCACCGATTCCTCATGCGGCGTGAGTTGTGGTGATTCAGCTCGTCGAAGTGAAAGCTGTTGGCGCGGTTTGCTCTATTCATTGATGATAGTATGCATTTTGCCATCTTTTGTTAAAGATTATCACCGCGGATATGAGTATCCAAATGGATTGTAGATGGTGCGTCAACATTATTCATACATGTGAGTAGCAAATAAATTGTACTGGTAAATCAGGTGCATAAACAGCATCAACAGATAACTTGTATAATAACATATTCAAAGCCAACCATTCAAATTATAGTGTCCTGAAGTTATCAAATACAATTTACATTCAATTAAAGATTCAGTCGTGTGATTCATCATGATCGTTTATAGATGGAACGTTCGATTCCTGATATTGAAGCTTATTTCCTGAAAACAGGAGTGGTGAATTAACATGAATGTCCTCCATCTTACAAAATCAATTTGCTGATCGATGCAATTCGATAATGTAGCTTGCGTGCTTATCTAAACCGTCGTCTTGTCAGGCCCATGTGTAGTACCGTATAGTATTTCTGCTTTTCCAAGTGTGAAATAGTCGTGGGTAGACCTTTTGTACATGAAGAAGCCAATTAGTAAGTATAGTTGTCTTAAACATAAGCAAACAAAAAATCAGAGTAAAGGAGAAAATTATGCAATGCCACTGTAATTATCCATGCCATAGTTGTTTCCGTGTGTAAGTCTATCCTACAATTATTAAGATAGAATTGTCCAGCTTCCAATTAGCGGGAACAACTAATGTTTGCAGTTTATGGTCTCACACAGGAAGTTGGCCAATTGGTGAAAAAAGAATTTTACTCTCAATTATACCACCTTATATTTTGGATAAAACTTGTAATGACACGTGACGTTTCGTCTGCCGACCGTGCGATTCTTTGTCACTTCCTGGTTTTTGCAGTATTGAGTATATATTTCTGCTGCTAATCCTTGAAGCATTTCGTTGCATAATGACAGTGATGAAATATTTTGTAATATATGAATATGTTGTAGGGCTATTCTTGTCACTGCCTCCGAATGTTTTGGTTTTAGCAGCATTGCGTTATTACCGTGAACAAGGCGGCATGATGACGAAACGTCGGGTGTCATTCAAGATTTATTCAAAATATAGGGTCGCAAATTGGTAGTGATTTTTTTCTATTGTTTACAGTTTACACAGATGAGAATTCTTTTGGGCCTCCTTGAAATGTGAATTTACGCCGTGACTCCGTTCTACCATTCTCATCCCTGTTTGGCAATAAAAGTCGCACTTTGAAAATTATTCACAGGTTCAAATGCTTCGCACATGTTCATTAAGTTGATGTTGTGAAACCAAGTAGATTAGATGGCAATAATTCCGTTTTTTTTATTATATGCTTTAATAATTTCGGCCTCCTTTTAGGCCATCATGAGAAGGCCTTCTGATCATGATCTATTTCACGCATCATAATCTTCTGATGATGGCCTAAGAGGAGGCCGAAATTAATAAAGCATATAATAAAAAAAAGAATTATTACCATCTAATAATTATACCATAATTATTACCATCTTTCCCAACATCAACTTAATGAAATTGACTAACCAAGGTCTTTTCAACAGTTTCACACATGGATGGTTTGGATCTGTGTAAACCATCTGTATTGTAATTGATTTCAGTAAATGGAGAAATCATTTAAAATTGAAGATCAAATTCATCGGATTTTCTGCTTAAACGGCATGTTTTCCACGGAATGTGTGTTGTGAATTCGTGCTGTTGTAAATTATTGGGATGATAAATGTAAAAGATAACGATAGTAAGTTCAAATTATCGCCTTGATCATCTTGTAATATAAGCTCAATGCCTGCTTAATTTCCTAGTTTTCAATTGCGCTAAATTCTATATGGGCTAGTCCTTCTCTATTATGCGTCAACCGTATTCAATGTTTTTTGCATCAAAAACTCCATTGTGCATTTCAGACCGGAATCGTTGTCTCTCAAAAAGAAAAATCATAAATGGAAACGGATGCCACCAAACCAGCACAACTGATGGTAGAGAAATAATTACGACGGTTCTGTGGGCTGACATTTACTTGAGGTGAACAATTTTTTGTGCGATTCTTTGTCACTGCCTCCGAATGTTTTTGATTTTTCCAGTATTGAGTTTTTCTGCTGTTAATCCTTGGAGCATTTCGTAGCAGGATGACAGGGATCAGCAGTATTTTACAATGTATAAATGTGTTGTAGGGCTATTGTAATTGTCACTGCCTTCAAATGTTTTGGTTTTAGCAGCATATTGAGTTTTTCTGCTGTTAATCCTTGGAGCATTTCGTAGCAGGATGACAGGGATCAGCAGTATTTTACAATGTATAAATGTGTTGTAGGGCTATTGTAATTGTCACTGCCTTCAAATGTTTTGGTTTTAGCAGCATATTGAGTTTTTCTGCTGTTAATCCTTGGAGCATTTCGTAGCAGGATGACAGGGATCAACCGTATTTTACAATGTATAAATGTGTTGTAGGGCTATTGTAATTGTCACTGCCTTCAAATGTTTTGGTTTTAGCAGCTTATTGAGTTTTTCTGCTGTTAATCCTTGGAGCATTTCGTAGCAGGATGACAGGGATCAACAGTATTTTACAATGTATAAATGTGTTGTAGGGCTATTGTAATTGTCACTGCCTTCAAATGTTTTGGTTTTAGCAGCATATTGAGTTTTTCTGCTGTTAATCCTTGGAGCATTTCGTAGCAGGATGACAGGGATCAACAGTATTTTACAATGTATAAATGTGTTGTAGGGCTATTGTAATTGTCACTGCCTTCAAATGTTTTGGTTTTAGCAGCATATTGAGTTTTTCTGCTGTTAATCCTTGGAGCATTTCGTAGCAGGATGACAGGGATCAGCAGTATTTTACAATGTATAAATGTGTTGTAGGGCTATTGTAATTGTCACTGCCTTCAAATGTTTTGGTTTTAGCAGCATATTGAGTTTTTCTGCTGTTAATCCTTGGAGCATTTCGTAGCAGGATGACAGGGATCAGCAGTATTTTACAATGTATAAATGTGTTGTAGGGCTATTGTAATTGTCACTGCCTTCAAATGTTTTAGTTTTAGCAGCATATTGAGTTTTTCTGCTGTTAATCCTTGGAGCATTTCGTAGCAGGATGACAGGGATCAGCAGTATTTTACAATGTATAAATGTGTTGTAGGGCTATTGTAATTGTCACTGCCTTCAAATGTTTTGGTTTTAGCAGCATATTGAGTTTTTCTGCTGTTAATCCTTGGAGCATTTCGTAGCAGGATGACAGGGATCAACAGTATTTTACAATGTATAAATGTGTTGTAGGGCTATTGTAATTGTCACTGCCTTCAAATGTTTTGGTTTTAGCAGCTTATTGAGTTTTTCTGCTGTTAATCCTTGGAGCATTTCGTAGCAGGATGACAGGGATCAGCAGTATTTTACAATGTATAAATGTGTTGTAGGGCTATTGTAATTGTCACTGCCTTCAAATGTTTTGGTTTTAGCAGCATATTGAGTTTTTCTGCTGTTAATCCTTGGAGCATTTCGTAGCAGGATGACAGGGATCAACAGTATTTTACAATGTATAAATGTGTTGTAGGGCTATTGTAATTGTCACTACCTTCAAATGTTTTAGTTTTAGCAGCATATTGAGTTTTTCTGCTGTTAATCCTTGGAGCATTTCGTAGCAGGATGACAGGGATCAGCAGTATTTTACAATGTATAAATGTGTTGTAGGGCTATTGTAATTGTCACTGCCTTCAAATGTTTTGGTTTTAGCAGCATATTGAGTTTTTCTGCTGTTAATCCTTGGAGCATTTCGTAGCAGGATGACAGGGATCAACAGTATTTTACAATGTATAAATGTGTTGTAGGGCTATTGTAATTGTCACTGCCTTCAAATGTTTTGGTTTTAGCAGCATATTGAGTTTTTCTGCTGTTAATCCTTGGAGCATTTCGTAGCAGGATGACAGGGATCAACAGTATTTTACAATGTATAAATGTGTTGTAGGGCTATTGTAATTGTCACTGCCTTCAAATGTTTTGGTTTTAGCAGCATATTGAGTTTTTCTGCTGTTAATCCTTGGAGCATTTCGTAGCAGGATGACACCGATCAACAGCACATTCAATCAAAATCAACAGTAAATTTCATCAATATTTTGCAACAACGTAAAATCGTATAGCTGCAATTTTATCAATAGAATATGAACGTCATGCGAACCCACTGTATGCGTCAAGATCAAACCCGCAAGTTTTATAAAGTGTAAATTATACATGTTGTGATGCAATTTACCCATCGTTAAACTTTGACGCATAAAGTTGGTTTGTATAGGATGCTCACATTTTATTGATGAAATTGCAGTTAACCTACTATAGCCTATATGATATGGCAAAATATTGTTGACATCAAGAGAATGTTAAATTGTGCCCTTTCGACAACATTGGGAGAAGGTCAAGAAAACATCCTATACTTGAAATGTTTTAGGATAAAATTTTCCTAATATTCTAATTTATTGCCATTTTAACATTCATAAAACTTTTTTGCGAATGTTTTTGCAGAAAATTCATGACATTTTCTGAATATTTCTAAAAAGTTTTTTGTTAAAAATTCAAATTTCACAACATTACTTTAGTTGGGTAATCTACAAAATGAGAACTGTACCCATAACTTTGACGTGTCAAAGTTATGGGTACAGGACTCATTTCATAGGAGCTTGCCCAACCAAAATAATGTTGTGCAATTAGAATTGCAATGAATTTAGCGGTAAACCACTGCAATAAATTTTGCGGTGCATATCAAAAAATTGCAATTAATTTAGAAAATTGAAGAAAATTGTAGTAAATATGGAAAAATTCATTGTATGTATTGTTTATTGTGCATGCATAATATGCAATTTATTGAGTGCATTTATTGCAATCGAAAACACAATTAATTGCAATTCCAGCGCAATTTGGTCAACCAGTGTACAAAAGATCGAATTTTGTAGCTAATCGAAGTGATAAATGACTATTTGAAATGAGTCTCCTGTGCGATTCATTTCAATACAAAATACTAAACATGCAGGTACATTGTACATACGGCATTTGGCTGTCAACCGAAATGAAACGATAATGTAGCATCAATACATTCCTCTGCATAATACAGAAATTTGGATTTGCAGTTGCATCAACTTAGTAGAAAGCACTATATCCCAACTAAACATTTGGTCTTGTGTAACCTTCTCTTCCATGAATCTGATTTCAGTACTATTATAAGGGACGTCAATCATTATCGCAAACAAAGTGGAAAAAGAAAACGTGTAATCTACAGCAGTGTATAGACAAATTTCCTTAATCTGTCTAGATGCTGCTCCAAACTACTCCAAAGCCGCTATCCGGTACGGCTATATTTTCAAGTGCATGTCCTGGCAATGGAAACACATTCGGAAGATTTTATTGGAAGAGATCAAATATCTTCTTACGACCATTTTGTCTAAAATCTACAAAGAAATCATTCTATCTGGGTTTGTGATGTCTCAAAACGACCATGGACTAAATATGGCGATCATGACTTGAAATCTTTTCTTCAGTGTCGTCGCATCATTGACTGTCGAAAAATCTGCGAATGTTCGCATCTATCACAGAGAGAAATCCATTCCAAAAAGCACATATCACTAAGGTTCCAAAGTTATCAATCTGATGACTTTTGTGTAATCCCTGGATGACCAGCCAGTAATAGAAATTCGAAATCGGATTCAATTATTTTGTACTTGGGAAATGCTGACAAAGTTGCTGTTGAAACCGAAGTCAACAGAAGGAAAATTTACGCTAGATCAACCCATAGCATTGACCATGGCAAGGGACAGTTTCGAGAGAAAAAGAGAAGCGGCCGAATCCTATACATTATGAATGTCTTAAAATCAAAGGGAACAGAAACAAGATCAGGACAGAGAAGTGAACTGCACGGGGGATCCTTCTTAGCATTTTACTTTCATGAAAACAATGATGATAGACACAATAAGCATTCCCAACCTGAGCAGCCACATCTGAGGACGTTTGAACAATCCGACCTGTGTTGGAGAATTTTCTGAGGCTACTCGGAAAAGAACAGTCGGATCATTTTGAGAAGTGTTTGGCTGGATGGGTCAAAGGAGTGTAGAAAATTGTTTCGTCTCCATGCGTCACTTTTCAATGTTCGACATCGATGATTTCCTTGAAACTGCAAAAGTTTCAAATGAAATTACTCAATGGGTCTTCTCTTTTTCTCTACCAAAGGAATCTCTTCAAATGTATTCCTTATTGAAGGTTGATCTATGAGATCAAGCTGAATAGTAATAGAAAATATGTTTTTGCTTTAAAAATCGAAAGGGCATTGCTCAGAATATCGATAAATATTTAATGATTCTTGATGATTTTTCTCATTACTTCTTCGTAAAATCTCGTTGTATGTACATACGGAGGATAAGTTTCCGAAATTTCAGTGAAATTTTTCAACAGCATGTGGAAGAAATTTGTTTATAAATCTAAGATGGCTTGGTTCTGAGCAAGTTGTGAGAAGAAAAATCGCAAAATAGCCAAATAACGCCGAGATGTAGCACGTGAGTTTAACGCATAAGCATGTATGGTTCATGCGCCCAAAAAGCTAATGCTTATAAATATATACATACTGTGCTTGACATGCATTGTGCTGGCAACAATTTGATAATGCTTAAATGACAGTCTATTTGTAAGGTAGTATAGTCCAATTTAGGATTTCAGGCCTGATCATGTAGGAAGCCAATTTCAGACTATCTGTCCAGAGAAATTTAGAAGTATATACCTTGATGCATGCATGGACGCCTATGTCTATGACTATTTTCACAAAATAATGACAAAGCTAGCTTCAACATAACCACTGAAATAATTTTTCAAAATCAGATTGAGTGCAAATTCAATTTAGATCCTTCCATATTTCAATATCACAGTAGAGGTTTAGTGTAGCACTGGTAGACACTGTGATGAATTCTATCATTTTTACAATCAGTATTTTATGGATGTTTTCAACAGCTCGATCACTTTCTTGCTACGCTTGTGCAAATAGTAAATACAAAAATTGTGGTAAAGACATGAAATACAGACAAAAATGTGCTTCTGCTACAACCAAATCATGCGGCCGTGTCTATTACGAGCCTATTGATGTTATCAATTTAGGATGCTCAGACGAAGACAAAAACGAATGCATTTATCCTTTGCCGATCATTGAACCGCTGAGAAGAAAAAGAAGTGCAAATTTCAGTATTCAAACGTCAACATCACCGTCTTCTATTTTACATGATATAGATTCCATTCCAATGGATTATACATCATGTTATTGCAAAACAGACTTCTGCAATGTTTCTGGTTTTCATCCAAGAGCCTCATTTATCATTACAACTTTATTGTTAGCATATTCAATGAGCTCGTTGGCTTAAGTATTTGTACATGTAGATACCTTTTGTGAATTGTGTATTGATATGTCTGTGTCTTCAAACTGCCATTAATTTTGTTGAATTGAATTCTAAAGGCAATTCTCATGATATCCAGGAATATGAATAATAGCTTATTGCTTTGTATGTAAACACTTCATGCTTATCTGCTTGTATGAATTTGATTTATGGAACCGAGCCCGTGCGTAATTTGAAAGCTATCATCATCTGACAATTTGAGATTTACGTTAACGCAGTAGCTTGATTCAGTGATCGCGAATTTGATTGCTAAAAATTGCCTTTTTTATTTTCAAAGCGATGAAATATGTCAATTTTGTTTCTTTTCAATTATTTTGATGTACTGATAACAGCGTTTACAGATGAGCAAATGTATTTTACAGTAATCCAATAAATTAAATCTGGTCCATTCTTCCAAACAGCCATTCTGCATCTCAGAATTCAACAGGTCTATTTCATGTGTAAATGCCTATAAGACAATGTAATGTTACTGAATTATAAGGAGGTAGCAGCGCCACATGAGTGGTATTATCAAAATGGACGATTATTGTCGCAATTGTAGTAATTAGAGCGATTCAACACTACATCTCACTGAATATACTTTACCACGAAGGCATTACCGTGTACAATTGGGCTTTTTTGAATCACGATAGGATAATTTTAGAGTGCCAAATGTAATTATTGAGCTTTTTTGTCTGTTTGCAATTCACCCAGAAACAAAAAGACATTCCCTGTCGTAAAACCATGAAAGCTGCACGTACTACATGTCGATTTCCTGGAGGAGAGAGGTCATTTGGGCACTCTCCTTAATTTCTAAACATTGCTCCTATTTTCCATCAGAGTTGGAAGTGGGTCAACGAAACTTGACCCATACCCACCTGACCCACGGCATATGTGACCCACAGGGTACCCTGATGCACCACATATTTGACCCACTTGACCCACGTGACCCACATGCTGCAAGGGTGAATGATGTGAGCGCAATTTCCTTTTCTGGTATCATCTTCAGTTTCATTTTCATTCAAGCTTCTAGGTTCTCAAAATTGTTGTTGAGATTCAAGTGCATCAGATCACTTGTCACATGATAAATAGGCATGCAACCTCATCAAAATTATCTTATAATCAAAGTTCATGCACCACAAATGCCTAAGGTTTTAAAAAAATTTAAGCGATTCTGTTTCTTGTTTTAATTCTTGACTATCCTTTTTAGTGCTACCTATTTAACTCGTAAAGAGATGATTAGTTAAGCTGAGGGCCCTACAGACTAAATTTCAAATTTTACATTTCTTAAACAAATGAAGTTAAAAATTAAGATTGCAGTGGGCCGAAATCATTTATTCATGCATTCATTATGTTAGATACTTTATGTGTGAAAATTATCCCAGAAAAATCGTCAAACTAATATTTTGTTGCTTCTGATGGCAATCGATTCAAATTTCATTTACTTCCGCTGATGTTAGATTTAAGTAGAGAGTTGTATATTTGATGTAAGAATGACATTCATTGAAAAGCAAATGGAGTAAGCATACGTAAAGCGTGAATAGAAAATTGCACGAGGATAAGATTATAATTCATGAATTAGCTTACCATGTAGGCCTACACATAGATAAACTGATATATTTGAGTGACGCTACATGTGCGAGTACGTTGTGATAACAATCACTATAGTGACATCATGTAAATATTTCTATTTTTATTGATACCAGATCAAATATCAAAACTTTTATTTTTTTGTCAAGAAATATCTCCTCACAGAGCTCTGCCGTAATAAGTCTGTGTGAAAGGGATAAGTCTATGGCAATGACCGTCGTAAGAATTAGCGTATTTCAGATTATCATGTATCGAATGAGCAATGAGATGCGTGAAACATGCATGATGCGAAAGTAGATTGAATGGCTAAATACTTTAGATGTGAAGCATGTATACTATCAAGATATTTTGATCAATTACATATTTCGAAAATATTTAGGATCTGATCAATTTTTACCAGAGATTTACCATTCTAATCTATACCAGAGGATATTTTCTATGAAAGACCAACAAAATCAAACGAAACAAACAAAACGAAGATTAGCTGGCATTGCAAGAAAATTTTCAAGATGAATAAAACCTCTGAATACCAAACTTCTTCAGTAGCTATAGCTCTGAAATCAAGGTCACCTATCATTGGGCATCGTCAGATACAGCGACAGAGAGTCGAGCATACACAATTGTACTCAAACAACTTCTCTCCAACAACCAACATCTCTCAGTAGACAGCAGCAATTGTTTTCGAGCCCCTTTCAGTGACACTGACTCAATCATTTTTCATGAATGACAAGAAAACGAATAAATGAAGTTTATACTGTAGTTGAGATTGTCAAATCTATCATGGGCAGAGATGGGCGCCGATAGCAAAATCGCTATCCGGATATCCGTGCGAAAAACTATCCGGATATTCGGATAATTGAAAAAATTGTATTTGCTTTTTTTACTTTAGTGTAGCATATCTACCATGATTTCTATGTTTATTTCTTCAATGTTTGTCATTATTTTTCATCACAACGACATCGAAATTCAAAAAACAGATTGATCTGAAGCAATGAATTTATTTCCAACTAGGTATAGGCTCTCTACTGAGTACTAACACTGAGCTTATTTGGAAAAGAGAATCAGTACCGGTACAGCTAAAACAATCCCGAGTAAAAAGTAGCTTTCCTTCTTTCCAGGAAGATTATATTTTTACAAAAATCATACAAAATTTCTATAAGATTATGTCTATAGCTCTTCTGTCATTACCATGTAAAAAGATGGTAGCACAAGCGTAATCTTTATAAGATGCTCAGAAATCTGTCATTACCGTGTAAAAAGATGATAGCGCATGCGTTTTCTGGTAATAGATTCATTACTTTTTCTGTGTACGTGTTCCCAGCCGTGCTGAAAATACGCTCCGATGGAGCACTGGTAGCCTGGACAGCCAAAATATGTCTGGCAATCGCTGCCAGCTTTGGGAAAATAGCACAGTGACCCCTCCACCATTCCAGAATACTTGTACGCATCTCCGCAATAGGAAGCTTGAGAAACTGCTCCACGTCATCAGTATCTCGAATCTTGTATCTCGAAGATTTATATTTCCTGTTGTGTCGATACTTCCATTGATGGTGATAGCAGAATTGTCCTATGAAGTGAAAAGAATAGATATATGTATGCATGTACATCTGTAATCATCGTAGGCAATGTTTCATCAATGTTTGAACATCGTACAGGCATAGACATATCTCCACATAAGGTTACTTGAAATATAATGAAGCATACTTTTCTTCTTTTGATTTAATTTCCGCACTCAAAGCGTTAACTTGCGGCATTATACGTGAATGTTTACAATACATTAGACATACACCTCTGTAGCAGATCTTTTGTCTCCTGGTAAAGCTGCACCCTTGAGAAAATACGATTGTACCTAACGTAGTATATACGAGTATACTTATTGCACTTCAATCATTGTACATGTACATGTACAGTACATGTACCGTATCGTACTTCAAAACTCACCACTTTTTCCATTTCATCACGCAATCTGGCATATACGTCATTGCGAACATTCTCCTTAAGGAAACACAGTCGCTTGAATCTCGGATCCACTGCGCTCGCCAAAGTGTGAATTGATAATTCTCCGAGATATTCATCATCATCAAGACAAAATCGCATAGTCAATTCATTGTTGAGTGTCTTTCCAAAGTGCCGCTTCCCACGGATTGGTCGCGAGTCATCAGATTTGCTTGTCTCTACCAGAAGCTTCATTATCTAAAAAGCAAACAAAATGGATACTTAATAATAAGCCTACTACTTACTGTGGTGATGAAAGGAAATCTTGCGAATGTACCGAAATGGAAAGGTATCATCCCTTGCCATATCTTCACAGGATAAACTTGATCTGTCTGTACTTGTATGTACGTACATGTATCGGTCTTTTTCAATTCTGCTTGCAAGAACATGCACTATACTCTATTTGTATTGTTTACTTGTTGTCAAATCAAATTCATAATTACAAATGACATAACACTGTAATGCGCTGATTTTTTTGGTCAAACATCGACATTTCCTTATATTTGGTACAAAAAACTATGGCAGCTAAAAAGTTAAAAAAAAACAGTATACGTACACATTGAACGTATGGAATTATTTAAAAATCACAAAGAAACCCTTTATTATGCTTAATAGGTAGGCTTATTATAGCAAGTCACGAGCACGTCGGGTGAAGTGACTAGACATAAAATTGAATTAAGCTTAAGTGAACAAAATATCATTCATGTAAATGCTTACGGCATGTAACATACCTCCTAAACGAGATTGACCCATATTTACATGTATGTTCAAAATTTCGTGCGTAGGCATATAGGCTACCGGTATCAACATGTATTCTTTTATCACAATGACTTCCGTTCATTCATGATGAAATAAAATGGATATTGTTACTTGTGTCAGCATAGGATAGACCTCATTGATAATGGGGAAGCTCTCGGTCTGCCATACTTTGACCATGTCGGCAAGAGGATCCAAGTACTTGACAGCCCATGCCAGGGGAGTGAGCTCTTCGGGTTCCAATGCTTCCAGATTGGCATTGTTGAGGGATACCATGTCGATAGCAGACTTCAAATCTCGGTAGCTTTGGAGCATCGTAAGTGTGGAGCTCCATCGAGCTGGTTCATCGATTTGGGGTTCCTTGTTCATGCTATCCTTCCCAAGTTTACCTTGCTCAATGAGGAAATCAATGGATTTCCTCAACTCAGTTCTCAGAGCAACAGACTTTCGAAGCTTGGTCATCAGACCTCGAATAATCTGAATTGCATGTTCCATATTTGATGCTTTGACAGCATCTTTGATCGCCAGGTCCATTAAATGAGCAATACATCCAATATCATATTCAATTTTCTTTGATAATCGCATCCCTTTCCTCATGTTACTTGCGTTATCGGTAGTACTGAAGTATGCAGTAGTAATATCATACTTTGTGAGGGTCTCATCAACGTTTTGTGCAATGTTTTCTCCAGAGTGATCAGTTGTCAAGTGTTCCGTATTTAAGACCAAGTTCACCAATATCCACTGGCCATCGACAAAATGAATGCTGTAGGTGACGAAGCCTTGCATATGCTTATTAGTCCAATGGTCTAATGTAATTGAAATCTTTGAGCCTATGCTTTGTGCTTCTTTAATGACCGATATAATCTTTGCTTGTCCAACAGCATATGAGTTCTTGATGTGACTCATGATTGTACTATGAACTGGAGCCTGATGGTTGGGCTCACAGAACTCAAGCACTGTCTTCATTCCATCACTTTCAAATGCGTTGCATGGCAAGAGATCTGAGCAGACAGCACGACAGAGCAACTTTGTCAATTCTTTCGCCCTTTCGGTAGAGCAGGGACGCTGGTTACGTGTCTGTAAATATCATTGTGTTTAAATATAAATAGCTAATAGGTTTCAGCATGGATTATGTGATTTCACATTTACACTAGGGATAAGTAATTCGATTGTGATACATGTAATTCATTGATACATCAGTTCTAATATTATGTACTAAACTATTTCAATAAATGGTAAGCCGCTTGTTTTTCCTGCTGACGAACCCGTGAATAACTAATATTTTTTCTAAATTGAGTTGTAAGACTTTTTCGGTTTCTTCGATGCGTCTGTACAAAAACATCAGACAAAAGTAAAAATCCTCTACATTTATGTTGTATTAATGTACAACATAGTGCAAGTACAAAAGAGTGGATGTACAGTAGGGAGCAAATTAATCAGAACATCCCATGTTTTATGTGCTGTTCAGCTTTTTCAAATGCTTTATACTACTATAGTTCAATAATTTGTTGTCAGGAAGTCTCATGTGCCTAGTGCGTGAATCCTTGACTCTCGTAGAACAAGATGATCCCATCCTCAATATCTATGCCAAAATATTCAAGTTTTATGATGACTCACACATGCATGCGCATACGTGCTCCAGCTATTCATTTCATCAGTTTTCCTTCAACCATAGACACCTCACATGACAGACGCGTCAAGGTCATCACGCTTGTTGAAGACGCAGGCATGTCACAACGCGAAGCAAGTCGAAAACTCTATATTTCCCTGTCAGTCGTTATAGTCCGGCAGCCAGAACGAGTTTCTGCAGGGAACGAGGCCGAAAATGAGACTTTCACAGAATGATGTACACCCTATCTCTACTACGAATCGGCACGTCTGCCGAGTTCTAGTGAGTTCTTCTTCTTGTCAGACAGGATTAACAAAAAACACATGTAAATCCAATGGGACGCTGATTGCAGTTTTTGGCTAAAATGAAATTTTCTATGTTTTCTCTGATTAAACGAAAGATACTAAGCCCAGAAGCATAATTTTTGGCATGGAATGTCTTCAGATCATTTCCTTTCATGTCCATGGTCGGCCCCTGTCTATAAAGCTAAACACATTTCGATTTGGTGGGCCTCTTCATGTCGGCAAACACAAGCATTTTGAGAAACTTTATCCACATCCAACCACATTCTCACATACAGTGCCGATCAGAAACATGATAATAGCACATGTACATCATAAGAAATCACCTGAAGACATTCCATGCCAAAAATTATGACTCTGGGCTTGGTATCTTTCGTTTAATCAGAGAAAACATAGAAACTTTCATTTTAGCCAAAGACTGCAATCTGTGTCCCATTGGATTTGCATGTGTTTTTCTTTGATCCTGTCTGACAAGAAGAGGAACTCGCTAGAACTCGGTAGACACACCTATTCGTAGTAGGCAGATGGTGTACATCATTTTGTGAAAGTCTCATTTTCGGCCTCGTTCCCTGCAAAAACTCGCTCTAGCTGCCGGACTATTAACAGCATTGTGAAGCGATACCGAAATACTGGATAAGCAGGAAATGACCGAGCTGGCAAATGTGGGAGAAAACGTGCCCTAAGCAAGAAAGATGACCGAATGATCCTCAGAACAAGCCTTAAGAATCCTCGGATAATAGCGCTTGACATATTGAGGGTAAAATTGTCTGCCAGTATCTGTGCATACTGTTCGTAGAAGGTTGAATGAAGGTGGTCGAAGAGCGGTGAAGCCCATCGTGAACCACTGCTAACGGCGAGGCACAAGCAATGTCGGATGAAGTGGGCTCAGAAATATCGCCATTGGACTGCAGAGCAGTGGAGAAACGTGAGTTGAATCAAATATGTTGTCTATCAGTAACAAGCTAGCAGCTTACAAAGCTCAGTAAATGAGTAATCATAACAACTCAGACTCAGCCCAACTTTCTAATGAGTAGGCCTGGGCAGCGAACTTTCGGGATTTTTGATTTGGAATAATATTGCGATGCTTTCCAACATTTCCACATGTTATGTAGTGCTTCAATTTTATAATTTAGACATTTAATACACATGATGGCTGTGTCCGTTTTAGCTTGAATGTCATGAATCACAAAAAACATTCTTTTTCATCGTTGTGTAGGCCTATGCCAATGCTAATCAATACATTTTTGTATCTTTAATTATTTATTCGCTTGCATGATCATCCGTCTTTCTATTTCAGGTAATCTTCAGCGACGAATTGAGTTTTCAAGTCCAACTTGCACGACCAAGACTGGTAAGGAAGGGTTCAGAGCCTCTTTCATCCCTTCATACAGCTCAGCAAGTCAAGCATCCACCCAGTGTGATGATATGGGGATGCATGAGCTGGCATGGGTTTGGCCGGATATTCGTGGTGGAAGGCTCGATGAACAGAAAACAATACATGGAGGCAATCCAAACTCGTCTTCTCCATCAAGCTGCACAGTGATTCAGCGACGAGGAGTGGCTGTTCCAACAAGACAATGCCCCATGCCACAGTTCAAAGGCCACCAAGGACTTCTTCAATCGCAGCAATATGGAGGTCATGCAATGGCCTGCCTGCTCCCCTGACATGAGCCCCATCGAGACCATCTGGGCAGTGATAAAGGGCAAGCTGCGCAGTATGTCGTTGAAGAGCAAGCCGGACCTCATAAACGCACTTCTCAACATTTGTGTGATGGACACAAGTGACCAAGAGCAACTCGCCGAAATTTGCAAGAAACTGGTAGATGACATGCCCAGACGAGTTGCCGCCCTTCTCAAGGCAAGGGGAGGCCACACGAGTTTTTGACTATTCTCTATCGATAGCTATAAATCAGAGATCAGTGTCTTTGAAAAATGCCTACTGCAGCTCCAAAGAGAGTGATGTTGTTTCAATGAACCAAATATAAAGAATGATTTGTAGTGAAAATTTCGGTGTTCTGATTAATTTGCTCCCTACTGTAGTTCTAAACCTTAACCTGTAAACCGTAATCTGCATGTTATAGAAGGGGAAACGTATACACTGTATACGACAGGTCAGAAATACATGCAGGCCTATACTGCCGTACAAATGTCCATGTCGAATAAAATTAATGTCTATAGCGAACAACGACCATACACCATCCACATGCTTGCACATTTGTAAATTCACAGTGATGCTGATACACCTTCATGCATAAATTTGCAATGCAAGTCGCATATTGCTAGAGGAAGCGCTTTCACGCCCATGATGCGCGCACTTTAGGCATACTGTTCCTTTCTACTAGGTAAATAGTCTTGTGCTGTACATTTAGGCCTATTTAGCATGCAATACAATAAATAGACTTTGATAGGAGGCATAACTCCTTGCAATGCAATTTCCACTTAATTACAGTGTACCCCTACATATAGCCTATCATCCAGTAAGCCTATAATCCAGCCCGGTTCTAAAACTGATCATGGAACCGATGAATATCAATATCAACATACTGTATACAGCAGACATACTGTATACTATTATATGTACGTCGTGTCACAGACTACTTAGTAAATTAAGATGCTTATATAAATAATAAATGCACTACGCAAAACTACAAAAACCCAATGTAGGCTACGTGTAAAGACACCATACCATATACAAAATTTGAATGCTTACCTCATAGTATTTGGTAATGCAAGATTGTTTCTGTTTCGCTATCTTCCTAGAGTCATCATCAACATCGATGTCCACATCCAAACTTTTGTTAGATAGAAAATTCGAATGAATCCCTTGCCTATCCGTAGGCACAGCTCGTCCAGTGCTGTCTCTTTTTGTTCCTCCTGCACGATTTGCAGCCGCTTCAGCAGTTGTACTGGTAGTGGCTTCGATAATTTGTGCTTGCCGCAGAGGTGATTTGAGAGAGTCGAGGTGGACCCACGAAAGGTCAAGCGGCTGGAGCACAGATTGCATTTTGCAACCTCAGCCGACTCTTTCGTATAGTGATTCCATACCCAACTCTTCTTCATGCCGGCATTCCAAGACATAGGAGTATCGCGGAGAAATCTCAGAGGCACTTGTAAATGCACACAAAACCAGTCTCCTCAAAAAGCATACGTTGATAGAAATTCGTCCGGTTTGTCATCGACTTGCGACAGCAACCGCGCATTGGCTAAGCGATTGTTGCTTTGATTCTTATTGTACTGATAGAGAGGGATCACGCATCTTAGTATCTACGAGGGCGCGTCGTCTAAGTATTAGTCACCTTCGTGTTAAGCTCTGCTCGCGGTGTCCCCGTGTCCATGAGGAGTATCTGAGTGCGTCGAGTGAAAACAGAAGGTCGAAATAACCTTTGCTGCAATTCAGTGAAGACGTAAAAATTTCGCACGGATATCCGGATAGTTCAACTATCCGGATATCCGGATATCCGCCGACATCTCTGATCATGGGTCAAACTGGTTGGAAGTGGTCAACGAAGTCTGACCCACCTGACCCATCAATTTTTCGGAAAAACATGACCCACGTGACCCACGCGATTTTGTGACCCATTTGACCCACCTGACCCATGACCCACGACCCACTTCCAACTCTGTTTTCCATAATAATGCGTGACAAATGAAAGCGTGTCTTTTTCTGATGTTTCTCGAAATTGATATTCCGAGTAAGTGGAGCATTCACCGCAATAACCTGGATTTAAATGGACTTCCTTATTTCTAGTGTCTATTGGATAGCTGTTTACCAAAGGGACAAAAATTGCAGTTTTGGCGCAATGTTTTCTTTCAAAACAGTGGGCCTATTCTGAAACTGACTTCTAAAATGGCTAAAATGCTGGAAGAATCACCAGAAATAACCAAGGACATAAAGACACGGAGTCATTCTTCTTGAAGCATCTCCAAAAACGTATATGTTTAAATCCAATTTATTCCAGTAATACTGACATTTGTTATCTACGTGTAAAGTGCAGCTTTTGAGTTTTAACTGATTCTATAAGCTCTGAAATTTGGCCTTGTGAGGAACAAACATAAGGAATACTTCATAATGCCCAGGATGACACGAAATTTCAAATCGAAAGTGCTGCGACACAAAGTTCAATTTTATGGAACTGATACCACGATAGCATTCAAGATATTCTAGATGAAATTCTATTAGCAGACGCACTCGACGAAAAGAGATATGTAGACTACATGTACAGTGGTGACGGAAAAGGTAGGGACAGGGACATAATATTTTTGACTAAATATGAATTGTGTGACTCTTTCGACTAATCGAGTGGTTCCATTATACATAAATGTTAACGAAATCAGTACACGACATGTTGTGTATTCTGTCGATGCAACCTCACTCGTACGCGCACAGGCTTCTCCTTCAGATTATGGTTACACGTCTAGACATATATACATAAAATGTAGATATCTAAATGTATTCGCTAGACACGCGTATCTTCCCTTTACAGGTTGCGTGCGCGTGCGTGCAAGTTGAGACAACAAAAATCTGAATAACATGCCGGATTCTCGAGTTTCTCCTATGTGAACACCGAAAAAGAAATAAGCTTACACTGTATTTATTTTATCAGATTCGAGATTTTTGTCAGCATACATAAGAAAACTATAATAAAAACAAACGAAGCTAAATATATAGGTTACCTTGATGCAACCACTTTATCAATACACTCTCGGTAAAGCATTTAAAAGATCGCATCTTTCATCAAATCTGTGCCATTAAATATATTTGAAACTGAATTTCTAAGTTAATTATTTTGATTTTCATGAACTTCGCAAAGTCAAAAGGAAAATATTAAGGTGTCCTTACCTTTACCGCCACCACTGAATGTACTAGAGGAGATCCTCAAACTGGTGATTCTTCATTGTCCACTTTACCTCGATTACCTGGAATGCGCCCGCAATTGCTGCTTGGAATCTAAACAAATAGTATCATCCATGGGACGTTATCACGTAGACAATGCATTGAACTACTAGGAAACTACACGTAATATGCATAGCCACTAGTTTGTTGCTATATCGATCAGCTTCATGTAGAATGTTTTTAACACATGACGTGTCTGAAGTGCAATATTGTCATTGAACTACATTTAGTATCAAATATAATTCGACAAAGTGCATAATCTAGTTTGAAGTCAGTTTGTTCTTTGTAGCTGAGAATTAATATTTTAGCCAATCAAACGGTTCGAAGTGAGCCACTTGTAATAATTTATTTATATCAAAAAACACGGTGATTTATGGCCAAAACTTCAAATCTTTAAAGAATTTGTTAACAATTTGAAAAATCAGGTTAATTAATTAATATAAGATTATAATAATATTATAATATTAATAATTAATATAATATATATAAGGGACGCTCAACTCCCATACCATGTACTGGACAGAATGCCAGTGACTTTGATAGACTTTGTTAATGACGATAGTGTATAACTGGATGAAACCATGGAACAAGTGGTAAACAATTCACTTCATTATTGTAAAATACATCAGAATCCAACTGAATTGATTGCTGTACATACTAATTAATACGACCGGCCCAGTCTTGAAGAGAAATTGTCGGAAGAATCTGTGCAGTGTACATGTCAATTTTAAATAAATTGTGACTTTCTATATTATTTGATTTTCCCATTGCCTTATCTAAAACTTCCTCCTGTAAACGTAGTTAGACCACTGGTGGACTTTATTCGAGAATTCCAGAGCAACTAAGCGATATAACATACATGATTTATTTCTGGCCTTGAATTACTAATCTTTCATTAAACGAAAATTGACGGCTATTTTTATCACAGTGATGCGCGAATGTTTTCATATTCACCGAGAATGATTCTGTAATCAAGAGATGTCTAATATGACATAAAAATGTATTGACATCGGCACCCTCTCATTACAAGGAGGCGCGTTTGCAAAGACAACACTTTGCACTTTTCCGCCAAAATATTGATAAAGGATCGTCCGATGGAATGGATATTCAAACGAGTCTTGTTTAACTTTTAGCATTTTCATTTGCTTTGCCAATCAAATTATTATCAATTTTTGACGTTTCAATTTGCTTTTTGTTCGTTTCTAATTTTTTCTTTAGAATTTAATCATGTCTTTTACTTGTACAACAATGAATAAGGCATGGACATATTGGTGCAACGATTGTGGTAGCAAGTAAAATCATCACTGATCAGTTGTCATTCAGGCCATGACTCCTTTATGCAGAGGAAATAGATTATCAAAAATTTTCCGGAAAGAGTGCACAATTCTCCGATAAAACAATGCTAAATCTATTTTCGTAATAAACCTGCTAATTGTACAAAAAATAGACAAGCAGAAATGCGCAAAATCAACACCAATAGCCACTGATGCTGCGTGTCATATGTGAACAGTATCAATCACTGGCAGTTGATATTGCAGCTGTTATTGACAGCTGCTGATTCTTGTTTGGAGCAATGCAATTCTGCAGTTCAGGCCTTCTAATCAGGAATTGGAGATAGATAATATCTAAAGAGAATGACAGCTATTAAGTCAATGCAAGACAACAACACCCTTGATTCCCCGACCGCACTCGCCAAACCTAGGAATAGAACCGAAGTCCGCTGTGGAGACGAGCTCGCACATTCTTCACTAGGCCACGCTGACAGTTTAAAAGTAATGCGAGTGAAGGCAGAAGTAATCTCTAAGTGATATCGTGAGCATATTGTCCTATTCGAGCTCGTCTCCACCGCGGACTTCGGTTCGATTCCTAGGTCGTGCGAGTGCGGTCGGGGAATCAAGGGTGATGGTGTCATGTATTGACTTAATAGCTGTCATTCTCTTTAGATATTCAATGAGCTACGACAGACCTTTGTTGGAGATATATAAACGGCTATCAGAAAAATGACAGGTGAAGCATCGGCTGACAAGCCTGACTCAGTAAACAGATACTTACAAATACTAGCAAATGCATACCCAGCAACAATGCCTCAGTTGACGGTAGACTGAAAATCCACTTGCACAATCGATCTGATGTTCTTGAAATTTCTCCTTTACATGTCATCATATCTTCGTTTATCAAAGTTCACATTTGTAGCAGAAAACATGATTGCAGATTATGATCCAGGGTCATACCGATGTCCGCAGATAGCACTGCAGGAGATTGTAGGGAATACTACAACCGCCACGATGCTACATGGGTAAGAGATCTCTCGTCGATTTTCGCGTCGACGCACATTCCTCAATCGGAGATATGAACCAAAATAGTTATTTTTCTTAATGTTTCAGACATCTACATGTTAACTGGCATTACAGGTTCGAAAATGAAAGCAGGATTTCATTTCATATACCAAAATTTGGAATCAGATTGAATAATTGTCCAACACGGCAAGAAGAATCAAACAAATGTCGAAGGGCTTTATTTCAATGAAATTTGGGAAATCTCATGTATACAGACCGTTTCAAAAGTAATTGCACAGAATAGCTAGGCCATTTTCAAATGAAATTTTCGTGTTGAAGTCCTGAATCAATTTTGATAAACGATATACCATATGGAACCTTATGTTCCATAGATTGTTTTGACATATATTTCGTTTTCATTTGTGGTCAGCTGTGGTCAGTAGGCCCTATGAAAAAAAATTGAGCGCTTTCTTTGATGGAGAGTTTCAACATGAAGACGACAGAATTTTTTATGAAAGTTGGCAGACAGCATGAACTATCAATCAGGTTTATCATGATACACGGTTTCTAGGATTGGCTGTATGTACAAAAAGATACAATGCTAATGAGTTTTGCCAAAAAAATGTTGCTAAAAAAATCTCTCAAGATCTTCTCATTGATGAAGATGTTCAATTTCAATAACCTTTGTACCACGTGAAAGGTTATGTCAAGCACTTAAATTTGGCAACGCGTTTAGCTTATGTCTGGTCAACTGTGGCCAGCAGACTTAAAAGTATGAATGTTTGGTCAATTCGTTCACCGACACCTACAGACGAAACTATGCAATACAGAAAATTGAGATTATCACCATAGAATCAGGCTCGTGTTAAGCTTTCAGATGATATATTGTTTTTCGAATTCGGACATCAATTTGTGCAATTTCATTCAATTTACACTTCTACCTAATTTTACGCCACTTTCGCGTTAACAATGTTCAACAACGGTCAACTGCACAGAACTTAACAACTTTTGTTGTATTAACGCTGGTGCCCTCGAGTTTGGGTTTAAAATACTGCTGGTGTTATCAGCTCCAAGAATATGAAATTTTTATCAAAATCGGCCCATCCGTTCACTGACAAACTTCAAATTTGTATTTTTCCCATAGTCAGCCATTGAGTGAGTCATCACTTCCCTCACTTGAGGTCAGAAGAAATTCGAATCTCGGATCAGACAAGGGCGTGTCTCGTCTGTGCACTAGAGTTTTCAAAATCCCGACTTTTCCTGATCCCGGGATCCCGGAATTGATCCCGATTTCTTTTGCGATCCCAGGATTGACAAGTTCAATGGATTTGTTGTAAAGCACAGGGTCATATACCGGGTGTACCTATGGGCTTGTGCAGGCTGAGTCATGGAGGGCTCTCAGAGGAGTTCTGAAATGTTTGAACTGTTTAATCAGCTTAGAACTTTATTGTGAGATAGACACGTGCCTGAACTTCTATGACTTGGCAATGAGTTTATGTTTCAGTTTTTATATGCGGGGTATACTAAAGTATGTACTTGTAGGCCTATTGGATCATGCGGAATGATCTGATTAATGATAACAATCATAACATTGATGAAGCTAATATGTGGGGGTATCTCATTTTTATGTCCATCCGTCCAAATGACTTTTCTTACGTCTTGTAAAAGCATGATGTTGTATAATACCGGTACATGTTATAGTAAACCACGCTTATTCATATATGGCTTGACCACTTTCTTAATTTGCAGACCAGTTGACTGAATATCCTGTACTGTAGATTACCTATACTCGTATAGCTTTTTTTTGCAATATCAATGAAAATGAGAAATTAATGCAGTTGGCATTCACATATCCACACAAAAATAACTCCAAGCTCAATAGGAATATGATAAAAATTTACAAAAGTACGGTAATAGAAATACATGTAGGAGAACATGTAGGTGTACATGTAGAAATACATTATAAATGAAAAGTGATTAGTGATAATGAAATGTCTAATACAACAATGTATTGTAATGGACACAATGAACAGCGTGTAGGTGGCTGTAAGATTTAAGCATACACATTCATCCATACACACGCGCACATCGTTCGGCGTAAACATTTTTTGCGAGTGCGTTATAATATTTGTGTGATTGGACGCCTACACACTGATATGATGAACTCCAGGAAGGACACACACGCTCTCTCGCATGAGCCAGTTAGTATCACCCTTGGGAGACGACAAGCATGCCTAGCTAAAGAACAATATCAGTCGTTTTGGCTCAAGATGAGACTGATAAAGCTGAGCAAAGCTCAAAATTCTTATAGGCATCCTACTGATTATGAGATGGTGGCGAATCCCGGGATCCCGGCTACCTAATCCCGGGATTCAGAATCCCGTAAATCCTCATCGATCCCGAGATCCCGGGATCCCGGGATGGGAAACCTTACTGTGCACCTGTTCACAGCAAACAATAGCATTTCCTTCACGCCGTAGGAATGATAACACTTGCGTTGCGTCCGATTAATGGAGCAGCTCATCAATGATGAAAAGGAGATGAGTGACACATGGGCCAACATGATATTGATATCTCAAATAGCATCGTGAAAGTAACAAAGCAGACAATCACTAATTACTTCATTTAATTAGGCAAACCACACCACTATATTTCCAGAACCAAGTGTCTCAGCTTACCAAGTATCAGCTTACCTGATCGATTATCAGCGTGCGATTAAATTTGACGAGAATATACAAAAGATATAAGAATTTTTTGTGCTGTGCAACGATTTGTGAAACGGTCTGTATATGAATATCTAAAGAGAATGACAGCTATTAAGTCAATACAATACACCAACACCCTTGATTCCCCGACCGCACTCGCCCAACCTAGGAATAGAACCGAAGTCCGCTGTGGAGACGAGCTCGCACATTCTTCACTAGGCCACGCTGACAGTTTAAAAGTAATGCGAGTGAAGGCAGAAGTAATCTCTAAGTGATATCGTGAGCATATTGTCCTATTATTTTTGACAGAACGCTACCAGCGTTTATATTGTAGCGAGACAGCATATCAGCGTATCATACGACTACGTCACAGTCGTATTCACTCGCATTTCTTTTGAGCCGTCAGTGTGTCCTAGTGAAGACGGTGCGAGCTCGCCTCCACTGCGGACTTCGGTTCGATTCCTGGGTCAGGCAAGTGCGGTCGGGGAATCAAGGGTGTTGGTGTCTTGCATTGACTTAATAGCTGTCATTCTCTTCAGATATTCAATGAACTGCGACAGACCTTTGTTGTCAATCTCACGTATATTTAGCTGTCAGAAAAAGTTTTTCGCAGAACCTCGTTTCATGCTATCCTTGCATTCATATCAATTTGCAATTTCAAAGTCGGTGTAGTCATTTCCATCAGCGGTTTTAATCAAATTTGCCCGGCAAAAAGAAATCAGTATAAGGGGAATTTTTGCTCAGTCAGAAGGTACACATGCAATTGTGAAACCAAAGACAGCAATCGCAAGACAATGCTGCAAAACAATGCTATCGGCGTAGTGTTCTGTTCAACAGCAAAGATCGATCACTGGCGGCAATGAGAATTCTATACAGACTCCTCATTTCAGGATTGCTCATTCGGTCGAGCAGTGATTTTTTAATTCAGAAATTAAGTTGCAAATTGCACTCATGATGTCAACAATCTGCTCTGTTTCATGGCAAGAATTGCTGTCGCTTTGTCGTCATCACGTGTGTGAAATTACATGTAGTCTCTACAATTATGCTTGAAATGCGGAGATATGAGACCGATAATCAAGATTATATTATTACATGCACACATGTGAGCACGTGAGCTGATTGCTGCACTTGATGTTCAGACCAAGGGATCGGAGTCGGATCCGCCCGGAGCCGTGGTAACAGGTCGAGGCCAGAGCTGACAGGAAATACAGAGGCTTGAAGTTTTGTATGCATTTGAATTCAGTCATTTTGCTAGAAGAAGTGATGATCCTGACAATGTAGCTGAAACGAATGCAAGTGTGTCATAGCTGTAGGTGATCGTTGTAGACCTCCCAAAATCTGCTGGCCCTCATCTCCACTCAATACATAACCTACTGCAACTCATCTATCTGGATATCAAAGGAGATCGCAGACTTTCTTAAGATGATGTTTAAGCCGATAACGCAACCGTCGGGCGAAAAGCTTTTGGTGAACAACATGCATGCACACATGCATTCTCCCCTTAAATTTAGTGCATTTATTATTCAAGCACAATATTGGTTCTTAATCATTCTTCCCTTAATAAAAATACACGGCTATTTAGTAAAAATACTTGGAAGAAGCATTAAAATCACAGACTTAAACAGATCGCCTCTTTTTCTGTTTGACTAGAAAGTAAACATTGGAACATGTAACGTTCATGAAATGGCGCAATCTGCTGACACACTACCATAGCAATCGAACAATGAGCAGCCAGTTCAGCATTAAACACGCCATATTGTGCGCAGTTTCAGTGACTGTTATCAGCCGGATCACACAGCAAAGAGACACAGTCGATGTCAAGTTCTACAGAGAATTTTTTTTTGCGCCTGCCAACTTTTTTTAATAATGATCGTAGGGCCCAACAATATCGAGAAAACTTTTGCGCAATGATCTGAATTTTTCGAATCTGAAGGAATCGTGGCGATCGGAGCATTTTGCAGGAATTTACTACCGACTATTTTTCCTATCTCTGCAAGGTACTAAAAATCTCTTTTTGCCCACTTAGTAAGTTCGTGCATGTGCCATCATTTTGAATCAGTTTGCACTTCTAGCAAACTGATGCAAACAATCTAATTCTGTGATCAAAATACATCTGATGAAGTATTTTTGACACAGAAGAATTTTGGTTCATAAATTTGCAGATATCCAATTCATTAACTTGATTGATGGCTATGCATATTAAATAAAGTGGTTGAATCATTTTGTTCAACTGACAGCACGATTTTCTGCCGGGAACGAGGCTGAAAATTAGACTTTTGGAGAATTCTGTACATCTTATCAATGGGTGCTACGAGTCTGCGCGTCTGCCGTGTTCTACCCAGTTCCTGGTCTTATCTGACGAGCAAAATTGTCAAACACTATGCAAATCGAAGTTTTGAGAGCGCTCTCACTGTGGTCGATGTGAAAGCCTGACAAAATACTTCTTTCTCATTGATAATGCCTCAATCTAAATGAATGAATCATTAGTACTCGCCCCTGAGCGGTCGTGGAAGGGACTAAATCAGAGACTTGATCAGTCCCCCTAAACAAAGAGAGAATTTTTCATGGCTCCCCCTCGACTCATGCCTCATAATAAAAGTCATCAGTGGCATACCTGTTTTCATGCCATGTAGGCAAATAGGGTTAAAAAGTGTGAAAACAAAATCACAAAAATGGCAATCTTATTTTGAATGACTAAATAAATGTTAGATCATTACAGTAAAAATAGCTTGACCCTCTAATACAATAAGCATGGTCCACCTGACCCTGTAGCCTACTTTTTATGCTATCATTCATCGACACGCTAGAACAGGGGTGTGCAACCTGCGGCCGTAGCAAATGCAAAGTGCGGCGGTGACAATGATGAGAAGTACGGCAGTGAAAAAGAAAATCGTACATGTACAAGTATGTTGCAGATATTTCTGGAGTTCAAGGCAATCGGAGAACAATCGTCACTATAGTAGCATACTAGTCACCTTGTAACTGTCGAACACCTTTATGCCCATGCTGCTTGGAAAAATGCGCGCCCGCAGGCGCGATGAAGTCGTTCAAGCAGTTCGATAACTCATGAACAGAATATTTTAGGGAAGTTACATTCATGCGCATTCATGGCTAGAGTCATCAGCTAAAAGAAAAAAAAGGAACAATTGCAGTTTGCTCGAATTGTTCGCGCGCGTTAGCTTCACGACCATGACCTGAATAGGGATGCCTGCTAGAACGGTTTCTGCAGCGGTAGTGTTGTGCACTTGTGTGGAACAACGGATTGAACAGAAAGATATTGTAATTTCTTTACGAGATAATGCATTTCTACCTTTTCAGATTTTGTGTATTTTTTATAAATAAAATGCGTTAAAATTTCAGTTGTGCTCTTATTTCACATTTGTTATTAAATCTAAAGCTCACGTTTTGGGTTGCGAAAGAAATGTATGATTAGTAATAATAAAATTACTTTATAACTTCAATAGTAACACAAGGTAGGCAGGCTTATATAAAGGGCTCTAGAAATGCGTAGGTCTATATACGAGTGAATGACTAGAATAGACCGGCTTTATGATGGATGAATGAATGAATTGTGTATGGCTCGTGATTCCTTTATGAATCACTACAGTAGCTTAGTTAAGTATTTTCTCCTTCGGGTGCCCTTACAAAAAACATGCTTTCAACTTTTCAAGTGCTAATAACACCTTCAACTTGAAATCTTTTCGAGTCAAAAATGGCCGTCGGTCGTATATGGATTAACTGGCTAACTCATTCTTTACGAAGTAGACCTTTATGCGATTTTCACTGCGTCATTCATCAGTGAAAGCTAATTTGAGTAGTGCAGTATAAAGAGGATTGGCTATTGACCTAGTTGTTTGCACACATAGTAAGTGCGGCCGTGATTCTTTCGGCCTTCGAAATGGCGGCAGAAAAATGTAAAAGGTTGCGCACCCCTTGAGTTTTATTCTTATACCTCAGATCGTGGACACAATTGCACATTTATAATGCACATCTAATCATTTTGGGAGATGAGATGAATGTGTGTGTTGACAATCTTGAATTGCACAAGCACAAATATTATGTAAATACGATACAGAAACATTATATCAATAATTAATGCCACTCTAAATGAAAACCATCAATTTTTTAAAAGTACTTATAAAAATGACCTTTAAAACTGACCGTGCAGTAAGTCAATTTTGCCCAAATTTTTACTGAAACTTCAACATACATGCAAACTGAAAGTCACAAAAAATTGAACTTCTATCTGACATACTTTAGGAGACATAAAAAGAAGTTGATGAGGGGAAGGGGGCAGTCCTGACAGGGCTATGTCAGTAATTGGAGGTGCACAGAAAATGGAGTGTCTGAAATTAGCTATTAACATAATTTCATGGTGCGCATCTTATATGGAACAAAACGATGAACAAAAAGTTGATATTGTTCTCTGGTCTCACTAATAATAATAATAATGTTTATATTCAAAGTCATGATCAAAACATAACGACATAATTCAAAGTCATTCAAAGTGAAAAAGTTACTCAAAACCACATTTCAGTAAACTGGCATATATCAAAAATGAGTTTTGTCGACGTTTGGTGCGAGCAAAAATTACTTGTAGATGCATGTAGGTCTATTTCATCAGAAATTTATAATCCTACACAACACACAGAAGAGATATAGTCAAACTTAGTTCAAATTACCAGAAAAATTGTGATGGAAATATAAAATGCTTCTTGGCCGTCAATATTGACGGGAAATTCCTCTCGCAATATCACAAGAATGTCGTCGTCAGTTCAATTCCGACTTTTTATTTTGATGGAATTTCGACGACTTCAACAATCCGTGGGAAAATAATCAAAATACAGCAAATTCAGCTAATGGATGAACATATGGAACTTTACTCTATTTGAGTAAGAAAGTGAAGATTCTCAACTAGAATCCATTGAATGGGGATTCATGGACTTCTTGGACATCCCATGTGGGCAGACGCTTTAGACGAAATGTGAGTATATAATGAAATCCATGGTTGCACTTTCTGTTTAGGAGAATGACTGAGGCCGATGGTTGGAATCATGGAATATCCTAGAACTGGGTTTTCTTTGTCAGTATTCTTACATTGCAATGCAAGCAACCCGACTATGAGGCCGGAAAGTCTCATGAAGTCATTCAGAGAAATGAGGACAATTTTGCACTAACTTTGAAAATTCGTGCAAGCGGAAAATATCTAATCCTTGTATGAGAAGTGCATTACGCCGTCTGAGATGCGTGGAGGATGGTCGCAGCAATCACATCACACTATCAACTACATAGCTACACAGAAAAATGAAATAACGAACAAACAAAATAAAAACGATGGAGAACATCACAAACTTGTAATGCATGCTTGAACCTGTCTTGTCCGACGATCTCACCTACTATGATTTCAGCTGCAGCTCCGCTGTCATAGCAGTCTTCTACGTGATCACTCTTTTGCTACGTGCCTCCTAATTCCAATTGAGTATCAAAATACTGATAAACGAATGCCTATCAGGAAGTTCTCCTTTCTATCTTTGTCACAGGGTCAAATGGAGCATGGTTATGGACAATTTTAGTATTCGTTGCTTCCTGACAGTTCGGAACTTCTCATTGTAATTTTGTTATTTAGTGAATTCTTGTTTCCCATGTTTTTCATTTCTGCGAATCATCTGCCGCTTCTTGCCTATTACTTAATTCCTACTTCGCAGTAGTGCATCGCAACTTCTTGACATTTTGCAGTCAAGGATTTGCTGATTCTTCTGCGAGTCACTATACCTGACTCATGTTTTTTGTGTCTTCAATTCGTGCCAGTGTTTTTCACTATGCGTGATTATGGAAATGCATCACTTCCTCAATAATTTTGGAGTCTTCCCGTGTGAAATAGAAGAACAGTAAAACCATCGTCCTCTCCACATTATCAAGAAAATTATAAACCTAGTACTTAAGATGTGATGACATTCGTGATATCTTCGAATTGCCTTGGTAGTTGGAAGCTCTCACAGAAATCTTTGCATAAGTTATTTGGACTAGAGTGGAAAATGGCTGTTTCCTGATTTTAATTTGAGATGCTCGGTCAAGCACGTCTGCAATAGGTTGCGAATGTTGATGGTGCACTTAATCATGAGAGTAATTCTTACTCTGAGATTATTTCATAAGTTGTAATACGGGAATATCTCACACCTAGTGCTTTCAATATTATGATTACTCGTAGATTCATGAATTTTCTCAAATGTATCATCCAGGTCCAGTGAATTCATTGAAACAACCTTTGAATGCGAAGCGCAAATTTCAAAATTTCAGAAAGATAACGTCCTCCATTAAAACACTTTCATTGCTGCAATTCACAAATGAGATAGAATGCACCCATGAGAGCTGCAAGTCATGACAGATTCAGTTGCTCAAGCAAATTGTGATTATTATGCAATTGGAAAGCATGCTCATCTGAATCTGTTTCTATTTGTTTGATTGACGCCTTTTGAGACTGGAGTCCGATAATTAATTTCCATATGAGACAGGAAATCCTTTAATTTTGATTATTGCACTTATATGCCAATATGAAACTGATGATTGATGCGGTCGTTCTCACAGCGCAGAGCAGTCTGCATATTTGAAACAATTGAACTTTTGATACATTACCGATTCAGCTTCAGATGGTTGGCGTACTTGTAGTTATTACAAATTCAAGTCCAAATAAGTTCTCATTCTATCTTTACATAATTGCTTCTACTGACACAAGCAATGCTGCTTCTTGCATTGTAAAATTCATTCGTTTTGAAAAGCTCTTTCAATATGGCTGCTAAATTCATCGGAAATATTTCTTCATTCACATGCATAGTTTTGTCATATTTCTTCCAAAAGTACATTTATCGAAGTCAGTCCGATTTTGAGATTCATTGTATAATAATTTTGATGCCACATGTCAACGTTGCCCGTTTGTAGTCAAGAAAGTATATTTTGCTATTCAGAGATCTTTTTGATGATTAAAATGAAAATATTACGTCTCAAAGCTACATATCACGTGTCGACATTCGTCACGTGTCAAAGATACCAAAATCTCACAGGACAGTTCTTTTATCATGCGAAGCAAATCATGGAATAGGGAAGCATGAGCTTATGGGCGCAAATGAAAGGAAAAATTGAGCAATTTACGAGAGCAGTAATGAATGACATAGTCCTGTACGTTTAGCACGGAAAATATCAGAGAATCAAAGTACGAAGATACTAGCCCTTGTTGACATTGTAATCGTGCTGACTGCTCTTTTTTCGTTGTAGAATTTGGACGGAATTAAAATGGTACCTCTTGCTGATTTTTTATGACGTTGATGTGGTTAAATACACGTATCTCTGCAAGCAGTCACTTACCAGACAATTTATCAGCCAAATCAGTAGTCTGTCTGATGCTACGCATTATCAAACACATTTTCTGCTTATCAGACAATTTTTGTCTCATCGCACTGGCTAATTTGCTTTATTACATTTACTACATATCATACTACTTTTAAATAATATGCATGTGTACACCTTTTATCAAAGTTGGATGGCATCTTTGATAATTTTCAGTTATGAGAATATCCAATGTTTTAAATAAGTAAAGCTCTCTTGATAGACCTAGAGGCATTGCAATAGACAGGTCTGGATATTTGACATATTGATGTCATCTTTTCATTCTGCTTTTACAATCTACTTTGCCATTTTTAGGGGTTTATATACTTCCCTAAAATGGTTGTCGACACAACTGAAGACAACCTACAAGGTATCAGAGTGGATCAGAATGTTCATATAAGAATACGAGTGTGAGTGAGAGGGATGGAGTTAGAACGAATATGATAAGGAGTGCGTAGACATTGAAGGCTGGTGTTAAATCGTTTCAGAGTCAATATTTTTAGACAAGTAGACGGCAATGTCTGATATTTTGGCTGATAATTGTCTCCTCTTGTATGGTCTGAACAGCAAATTTTGGCTGTCCATTCTCCCACATTGTCTATTGCAATCATAGATAAACAATGTTTATCTGAACATTGTTTATTGTCATCAATTTCTATGGTTGCAATTGTCTGATCATTATGGCTGACAAATTGTCTGTTATTTGATGATAAAACTTTACAGTGTGGATGCTCTTGTCCAGAAACAAAACAACGCTCTGACATTCGTTAGATAAAATCACTGATCAAGACAATTAACTTCCAAAGATCGGCTGGGCGACCGCATCAGACAACGTGTGATGAATATGTGAGGCAGTCTTCAAAGAAAGCCCATAGTCCTGAGCATCTGCTGGCCTGAGTATACAATGTAAATCGCTTGATACGAAAATTACATACAAACATATACCAAAATCACATGCAATTTGAAACTAACATCTGATACGAGATTCTCGTATGTTTACCGAGATATGGTATTTTTTCATACGAAATCTCACTTTCTTTCTCATGTGATTGGTATGCAGCGATACGAACTATTCTATCCGTGATTGGCTGTTTTACACTGAAATACGAGTTGTTGGTATGTTTTATATACGAGACCCGATTCAAATTGGTATGTGTTTCGCATGAAGAGCTTTAAGTCACATAGCAAAAAATATGTATATTTTACATACTACTGTCAAATATCTTTTTTCAGTAATCCCAGTCGTGAGTATATATTTTTGATAGTGTGGTGTTTAACCAGGTTAGATTTATTGTGAATTTTATGCTCTACGAATGTGTCATCGTTGCTACTTTTCTAATAACGTTGACAAGATGCTTGGTTGACTCTACTTTATGAGCCAAGTTGATTAACATCAATTCATTTGAACGATATCTTTCGTGCAACCATGTTGACTTATATATCTCAAACATAACTTTCTTTTGGGTTCATGAATTATAATAGGCCTATGTCTCTATTTCGGATTGATAATATGCTTAATTTCAAAACTGCATAATGCATAATTGTTGATGGTTGAATACTTATTGATTATTCATAAAATGCCTTAGACTTACGTGTATTAAAATCGAATTCAGTATTGGAAGTATGACTCTTGAATGTCATTAGTTGATCTTTATTGACAAAAGGCCTTAAATCAACATACTTTGGACATGATTGGACAACTTCCTTTTAACATTGTGCTGGTATAGCTTTAGTATGTAAAGCATACCACATTTGGAATAGCGTACGAAAAACATACAACTATATTCCAAGAGAAAACAGAAATATATCAAAAAAAAATACTTTGGCATGCGTCCTTCGTATGTGATTGGTATTGAGCGATTTACAGTGGAGGTGTATTAACCCGCACCCTTTGACGGGGTCATTGTGAAATGCAGTCGGGATTATTTTTACATGTAACACCTGTACACAAATCATTCAAATTTTTATGTTGGACAACTGCTCAGAATATGCTGCCATATAGCAACATTGCCCGCTAAAGGATAAAATTTTGAAAAACTGCAATTGGCACTGGAAAAAATTGTAATTATACAAGGAAGGTGTTTATCCCATGACGTCCGAAATACAAGACAATGCATGAATGGCGTAAGAAGGCAGACGCATATCAAATAAATATTGAAAAATAGATCAATCTGCCAGAAGTAAGCTTATTTTCCGCAACGTGTCGAAGCACCCTACTTCGTCGTCAGGCGATAATAAAATGTTGACAAACACATGCATGTAAGAGAATGAAAATGATGAAGACAATCTTCATCATTTTCATTCTCTTACATGCATGCAGAGGCGTCGCTAAGGACACATCATTGGGGGGGGGGTGTTTGATAAATTTTACCTGATTTACAACTAAGAACCAAAATTTACCTGATTATTGCAAAGTGTTTAAATATATCAAGTGTGGAAACTCCCCATTACTCTAATGTATTTTTAGTGGCGACAAATCCGCCATCTTTTTTCGCCAAGATAATTTTCAGATATTTATATTCATCAATTTCAAGAAGTCGCTGTGGCTAAAATATTTGGTGACAACTTCATTTTTCTGGTGATTCCTACATAAAATTTACTGCTTTATTCATTTTTCACATCAATTTTGATGTTGAACGTGTCATTTCTGAATAATATGACTTTATAGATGAAACAGTGGAGAAATGGTGTCATTTGGCTCTCAGATATTGTTTATCTACATATTGAAGATGCATCTAATACAAATATTTCCTGGAATGAGAAGAAAGGAATATTTGCTCGCTATTTTAGCAACATTTTTGTGCTTTGGATGGTTCTTTAACGTTTCATCTGCCAGTGAAGATCAACTCCGCGTGGTTGACGCCCGTGACTCTTGCGCTTGTCCTAAAACAGCCCGTCATGCGCTTATTTTACTGATATCTGTGTTCATACATGGAGTGCACCAGTTGCCGGAAATTCCACCATCTCCATGATAATTGAGCGAGATGTTCCCACACAAATCACTCTACGTTTTCACTGTTGTGACGTCATGCCTAGTCGCTGTCTGATTGATTTACTAACTAAGGAAGCAGACAGACAGTCGCTACTGTGACTTTTCACAAGGCGCACGGTGTTCTAAATTTTGCTGCTCAGGGAATCATTATGATCTGTGCGTGAAATGGCGTCTGGTAAGTTGATGTTAATGATAGTTAATTGGATCAACTCAAAGTTTTGCAACACGAGTATAGTCAATACATTTGATGCAGTTGATATCACCCATCCACGGTCATACATTTCATTTAGTAAAAGTAAATATAATTCTTAAGTGGCAACTCAGTGATAGTTAACTACATAGTCCATACAACCTCGTTCATGATGATGTTCAAGGTTTACAAATACTGTGTCTAATGGTCGATCTTGTAAAAAAAAGTTTGACGCAATCAACTGGATCTGTAAGTCGGTCAAATTTTTGGCATATAATGAAACTATGTGTAAAGACGATAAGTGTATAAGGTGCAATAATTTCCGCCATGCCCATTATGACTGGGCAACAAGATCAACTTCGCACTACTGATCCGATTCAACCCAGTTTGCCGCATCACGAATGTTATACGAAAAGCTTCTTCCAAGTTACTATGTTTGATAACGAACACCCGTTAATAACCATTTTAGTAGGCCTATTTGAGAAATAGTAGTGGCAGCTGAGAGTCTTTTTGTGACAGTACTTCCGAAAAAAAGAAAATTAGAGGTTCTTTAATTCAATTAGCAAAAATGAAATTAATTTTTAGTTGCTAACAAAGCTTGATTTGATCCGATATCAAAAGACGTGAGATTATTCGAACGCAATGTTGCGTGTAAATAACCAGACAACTGAGGCCAAGTTATTCCCACGTAAAAGTGGGTACCAGCAGTCAACTCCACAGTGAGGTTTCATATGCAACAATTCGTCGAAATGGTAACTGTGTTTGCTGAGCGGTTATATTTTTGCATGATCACTTCAAATATTCCGCATAATTTGTTTAGGCATTCATCGCTAGAATTAAGCAATTGCTTCTTAGAAGTGGTTGTCTACTGAACACGTTGCCAAAGTTTCATAGTATCAATTTTTTTCAGCATATACATGCAATGATATACTGAATCTGTCTTCTTGGCAATTCGTAGTCGCTGCTCGTCCGCGATTTCCACATGATCACCATTATTCTTCAGTAATTGTAGTTTTTGATTTGATGTGAAATCAACATGTTTGAGAGCAGTGGTAGGCACATCAGAAGGTACAAATTGATGCACTTGTTTAATCTCTAGGAGTAGGTATATTCAAAATGTTAAAGCGGGCATTGATTCCTTTGCTTAGTTATTCGGATGAAGCTTTTTGACATACGGTAAACTAGGGCGAATCAGTCATTGTTGGTAAGAAATCTGTTTATTTGCTCAATGATAGCCACTATGACATGATGACCTATACCTATGTCAGTGGTAGGCAACCAATTTGTGGTAGTGATGACTTACAGATCTAGTTGATTACATCACAATCGGTTGCACTGTATCGGCCGTTAGATGAATCGAATACCTAAAAACTTGTATTGCGATGAGTCTGACACATTTGTTGCAATATTTTTTATTTAAGCCTTTAAACGAAGCTCAATAATCAAATTTTGATCAATTTAGAAAAGCTGTTTCTTCAACCGAAACTTATATTTATTATGATTTGAAAATGTCCAAAATAACTACGCTACGTATATTTCATAATATTAGCTACATAAAAACAATGATTTTTCATGGGTGTGTGCTGCATTCACCTGCTCGCACCGAAAATTTTAGAAGGCATGCTGAATCAATTATTAGTAGGCCTGTAGGTGAAATATAATTTGTTAAAATAAAGATAGCCTACATATTCGCAAGAGGAGCAACAGCTGGGTATTCACAGCGAAATAATAAAAATTCTGAGAGATTTTACTGCCAAAAATAATTTGTCATGAACTTGAATGCCCAGTAAATTTCCGTCATGAAAAATGCTATTCATGTCTATTACTTTCTTGGAGTATTGAAATTTAAATATTGAAATATAATTGAAATATTGCATTAGGAAGTTACTTTAGATCATCCCTATGTATGTGCATTTTTGTCAACATCGTGAAGTAGCATGAGGCAATCAGTATTCAGTACTCTATACTGCACTTTGAAATGCTTAATACCGATGTCAGATGAACATGTACGGTGAAATAAATTGATAATTATTCACAACGTCTAGACAATAACTTGAATGAACAGCATTCGAAATTTAATTGGCAAAAGTGATCAAATCAAAAGTGAAACGTTTTGTGGGTTATTCTATATAGCTTTATAATACAAATTTCGGTTGAAGGCCTTTTGTGAATTGATGCATCCTGTGATGTTCCAACCGATGAAATCAAAGCTGCGTCCCAAATGCTTTCATCTGCATCTGAATGTTTCGTGTTGCTTTCCTTTTTCTGTTGTGAATATAATTTTATTTTTCAGTGATTTGCCGGAGGCCGAGGAACTATTGTATTAATTGCTCAATATACTCGAATGCAATTAATGCAAAGTATCTGCAGCTTAAGGCTGGAGCGTCATTAATCATTTTTCATTATTTTCATCACTAACAAAACACAGTCATTTACGTGATACATCAATAATTAAGTGACAACATTTCAGAATTTGACTATTTCTTCATAAATTGTTATCTCAACACGGATCATCAAATACTGCTTTTGATCATAAAAGGAAATTCAAGGAAATACTCTGATGTAAGAAGAAAATGAGATGTTAGGATGTCAATAAAAAAATATTAAATTTCACATAGGATACTTTCATAATCAAATGAAAAAATTAGGACTAAAATAGTATGTAAGGTCCATCATGTTTCCAACATACATTCATGAATGGAAATCTAAAACTGATCAATGAATGTATGTACAGATGGTTATCGATAAGAAAATGAAGTATTTCTAGATTCGATACAAATATTTTCAGATGTTCAGTGGGCAAAAGTTTGTTAATACGTTCATACACAGTACATGAATGCAATCATACACTAATCCCAAAAATGTCTGTCACCTTTTGAATTGCTTTCTACCACAGAATTAAATATTTTGTTTATCTGCTTCGGTTTGCTAGAAGTGTGATTAATACGAAACGGACGGCACATTGAGGAACCTATTAGGTGGGCAAGAAGGAATTCCTTATACCTTACAGAGATAGGAAAAAAGTCGTGCGTCGCTTGCGGATTAATGTGAGTTCCAGCAAAGTGCTTCGATTGCCAAAATTCCTTCAGATTCGAAGAATTCAGATCATTGCGCACAAGTTTTCTCCATAATATTGGCCCTTCCGATCATTATTGAAGAAAGTAGCAGGCGTACGAAAATTAGTTCACTTGATGATTTCACATCCTCTCCTCGGCATTGCTCACTGTATAGTGCATACATTGAATCGAAGCCAAGACAGGGATGTGTGTTTTGGTGTGTGCGACGTGATATTACAGCACGCACGCATCTCTCACTGGCTCTGGTGTCCCCTGCTGGCAGCTTATTGTTTGCCATTTCCGATAGCATGCGATACACGAATTATCCTTTCGAGAAGGAGCAAGTTACGTGATGTGATGTGCCATTTCGATATTAAGGTTGCATACAATTTTTCCTTTCTAGGAAACCGAAGCGTGCGCAGATGAATCTAATTCTGTGCTTTCTACTGTTATTAGGTGACATCGTTATAAAATTGCCAATTTCATTATATCTATGAAAACATTGAATACTCTATATGGCATGAAAAAGTTAGTCATTGAATTGAAATATATTTCTATGAATGCTATAAGATCCACAGATATCAGAAAGCTTTGATTTTGAAGCCAATTGTACTCAAGCATGCTTACACGATCAAATAATGAAGACAGTACAAATGAGAAATAAGATTGAAAGAGAAAAATGATGGGAACTAAAGAAAAGATGGCTTATAGTAAAGGCTTTTGGCTTTTCAATAATGAGGATGTCAATATCAGAATTTGTTTAACATCTCACTTTTGGCAAACGAATTATTTTAGGGTAGAGAGAGCGATACACAAAGTGATATTCAGTGAATAAAAAATGCTCTATACTGATAGTAAAGAAATCCAACGCACGCAGCAACCGCCCACTGCTTAGGCTCTATCTTCCGAATATCAAAACTTTATCCTCATTAGAGTTACTAATGATCTGGAATGAGCGATTGTCTTCTACAGCGGTCTACAACAGTCTGCACAATGTTAGGCCGGTATGAGGAAACGGAGACCATTCGTTGCGAGAACAAGAGAAAGATTGGTTGCAAAAAATTGCGAGTGGAGAGAAATTTGGAGGAAGGTGATATTTGCGAACGAGAGAAAATTTCGGAGATTGAGGAATGACAGGCGGATTCAAGTCCATAAGAACGCATGAGCGAATGAAAGCTGAGAACTCCAGATAGGGCATACAAAGTATAGGAAGCTAGTTCAATAGATGTTCTGGGAGTGATCTGACTTTATGATCTTAGTGAGCTACAAATTCTGAAATCTTTCGTAAAATTAGAAAAACGTGAATACTTACGTTAATACCCCGAGTATTTTTCTATGCATCATCAGCAGACCGTCGGATTCCATCTTTCATGAAACAGAGCTCATCATTGGTTTATCAGTCTCATCATGCTAGAAGTATTTGAAAGATAGTAACGGCCATCAAGATTACCAGATCTTAATCCTATCGAACATATGTGATATGATCTGGCGTACAGGAAAGTATCAAGAACAGGTGGAAGTAATTGTTTGAAGGACTTGACAATCCATGGAAGGTCAAAGACTGGACGAGCATTCCTCAGAGCGCAGTTGATACCAATAAATATTTATACTTCAAAGAATCAGAAGTATGATCAATTCATCAGGTCTCTTTCGATAATGTAGCAACATTTCATAATCCTTTAAAAATATCAGCATTTATCATGAGGCTAATTGCTTTTCTTAACTTATGCAATAGAAACATTTATTACAGTATGATAAGCGGTTTGCTTGGTTATATAAAAAGATAACACACATTTTTGGGATAAGTGTAAGTCCCCCCTTAAATCGCATAGAGTGGATTGTAGTCGTTCATTAAGTACCCTAATAATCAATTAATTTCTATGCCAAATCGATTCTATCATTTTAACCATAGAAATGGATCTTCATCTCATGTTTTTGTCTTCCAGATGTCTACGGATAATTATGTAATTTTTCACTACTTCATAGTTTTGACATACCTATTCAGTCCCTTCCATTCAATATTTCAATACTATTCTGTTGTCAATTGCGATATCAAATACAACTGCTTATAAGAGCTGGCGAAAAAGTAATATCATAGCTGTCGCCACAAATCAACCATTGATTCCATACTTCCCTTATATACTTACTTTGGATTATTGCACACACGCATACTCACACACACATTCCAACATGCTTCATGATTATATCCTGCAGAAGAGGTACCTAGTCATCTAATCGGCCGGAAATGACGCCTATAAATGAAAAATAATTTAATTGGTGGTTCATACGAATATTATTCATATTGAGTAGTCTCGACTGCTAAGGAAATTTTCGATGGTGTTTGCATCGAGAAAGTTAACACGCTGTTAACAATAAACTTCTACGCACAGAGAGGACGGTGTGCCTTATTCATACCGTGCGCTTTCCGCGGTGCGCGTGTGACTGACGCGGTATGAGGAAGGTTCGATGAAATCCACCGTAGAGATGACGTCATCTCCTCAAGGGACAACGCAATAGCCAGAACATATATGAATCAACGGCTAAATATACACTACACAGCTAGGCAGAATGAGTTGCAGGCGTTTCAGCGTCAGGTGATTCAGTGCCAATATTCACTGGCCACATTATAGGTAGGGTACTGCAATTACATTTCAATTGCACTTAGATATTTTAAATTTAGCAGAGCTAACTCACATCGCCTTATGCTCCAATTTTTAAGAAAATGCGAGGCCACTGTTCCTCCCACAGAATTAAATTCATCTGCGCGGGCTTCGGTTTCCTAGAAAGGAAGAGTTATATGTAACATTAATATCGAAATGGTACATCACAGAATTAGAAAACTTGCTCCTTCTCGAATGGATAATTCGTGTATCGCTTGCTATTGGAAATTGCACTACTGCAGTTTAGTGCACCCTCTTTTACCCCTACTGCAGTTTAGTGCACCCTAAAATGCATGTGAGAACAACATGATTTAATCAACAGAATGAATTCCATTCGTTCTTCCCTATAGTTATAAATGAGTGTCTTTGTGTCTTCGTGTGTCTTCGTCTTCGTCTTCGCACATTACACCGAGCGCGCGCTTCGGTGTAATGTGCGTAGTCATCGTTTGCGGGAGAATGCGCCGTTGTTTTAGGGTGCACTAAACTGCAGTAGGCGCGTTTCCGTCTCTTTCATAGAGGGTAAACTAAACTGCAGTAGTGCCATTGGAAATGGCAAACAATAAGCTGTCAGCAGGGGACACCAGAGCCAGTGAGAGATGCGTGCGTGCTGTAATATCACGTCGCACACACCAAAACACACATCCCTGTCTTGGCTTCGATTCAATGTATGCACTATACAGTGAGCAATGCCGAGGAGAGGATGTGAAATCATCAAGTGAACTAATTTTCGTACGCCTGCTACTTTCTTCAATAATGATCGGAAGGGCCAATATTATGGAGAAAACTTGTGCGCAATGATCTGAATTCTTCGAATCTGAAGGAATTTTGGCAATCGAAGCACTTTGCTGGAACTCACATTAATCCTTTTAATCCTCACATTCACATTAATCACTTTTTTCCCTATCTCTGTAAGGTATAAGGAATCCCTTCTTGCCCACCTAATAGGTTCCTCAATGTGCCGTCCATCACATTCTTCTATCACATTCATTAATCACACTTCTAGCAAACCGAAGCAGATAAACAAAATATTTAATTCTGTGGTTCCTCCTGCTCGCATATACAGTCATCCCGCGTAGAGGTCGTTTTCAGCGCTTTCGCGTGACAAATCAATATCATCGACAGCAACTAACCATATACTTTCTGGTGTCTAGAAAGGGTAAGAATTTCCCGACATTATGAATTGTTTTTGTGACAAGACGTGTTTTTGTGGCTAAGAACAACGGCAGTGAATATTGGAGCTGAATCGCCGGCAAACCGGCGGTTTACCTGACATTTCTCATTTTACCTGAATCTTTTAATAATTTCATATTGGGGAGGGGGTGTCACGGTCCCCACACCCCCCGGTCGCGACGCCTCTGCATGCATGTATATATATATTTGTCCGAAATACAATGTACATGTCATGAGAAGCATGAGATCAATCATAACATTACCGAAAGAGTTTGAGTCTGTGGTGTTTCATCAATTATCCTTATCCTCTCTCCTAACTTCATTGCACTTTCCTGGATCTGTACATTGATGTAATAACTGATGACGAAGGACTAATCCTGTGGCAGTGACTGTGGGCAAAGCTGAACATTATCTCTCGCTCGAGTCGTAATGTATTTTGAACGCTTACATCCAAATCTTTGTCCAGCATCAGCCAATCTCCTATAGCTGTGTGTGTGACGTGTGCGCGCGTTTTTCTCATTGACTAAAAACACACACCACCACAGTACTGCCGACCTAGGCAGATTGTATGTTGTGCATTAATCGAACAAATACATTTCTCGTCTTTTTATCATTGATCCGTAGTGGGGAAGACATAAAACAATCCTTATTCCTTAAAGCCACTACAAGTCCTTTTGAGCTCTACACTGTAAATCGCTCAATACCAATCACATACGAAGGACGCATGCCAAAGTATTTTTTTTGATATATTTCTGTTTTCTCTTGGAATATAGTTGTATGTTTTTCGTACGCTATTCCAAATGTGGTTTGCTTTACATACTAAAGCTATACCAGCACAATGTTAAAAGGAAGTTGTCCAATCATGTCCAAAGTATGTTGATTTAAGGCCTTTTGTCAATAAAGATCAACTAATGACATTCAAGAGTCATACTTCCAATACTGAATTCGATTTTAATACACGTAAGTCTAAGGCATTTTATGAATAATTAATAAGTATTCAACCATCAACAATTATGCATTATGCAGTTTTGAAATTAAGCATATTATCAATCCGAAATAGAGACATAGGCCTATTATAATTCATGTACGCAAAAGAAAGTTATGTTTGAGATATATAAGTCAACATGGTTGCACGAAAGATATCGTTCAAATGAATTGATGTTAATCAACTTGGCTCATAAAGTAGAGTCAACCAAGCATCCTGTCAACGTTATTAGAAAAGTAGCAACGATGACACATTCGTAGAGCATAAAATTCACAATAAATCTAACCTGGTTAAACACCACACTATCAAAAATATATACTCACGACTGGGATTACTGAAAAAAGATATTTGACAGTAGTATGTAAAATATACATATTTTTTGCTATGTGACTTAAAGCTCTTCATACGAAACACATACCAATTTGCATCGGGTCTCGTATATAAAACATACCAACAACTCGTATTTCAGTGTAAAACAGCCAATCACGGATAGAATAGTTCGTATCGCTGCATACCAATCACATGAGAAAGAAAGTGAGATTTCGTATGAAAAAATACCATATCTCGGTAAACATACGAGAATCTCGTATCAGATGTTAGTTTCAAATTGCATGTGATTTTGGTATATTGGTATTTTCGTATTTTTGTATCAAGCGATTTACAGTGTGGATTGCTACCGGATAGATGCTAGGATTATATGTATGCAGCCAGTAGTGATGTGGAAAGCTAACTGTAATGAGGTCAATGAATGAGGTGAATGAGGGTTCCTATCCTTATATATTGGCCGACTTTAGTACTTGCAGTTTGTCGCATTCCGAGAGGTGATCTGAGATGGCGTCCATTCATTTACATACATTGTCTCTATACTATCTCATTTACCAACATGTAAAACGAACGAAAATGATGACTTTTTCATCGTTTTCGTGCTCGATTTTTTGACTTTCATTAACGAAAACTGAAAATACCGACTGCGAGCACTATTGATCTGAGTCTATTGATCGGGACTCAGTCTACCGTAGACGCATTGTCAAGGAATCCTTGTGGTCGAACAAATGTCGTGAAGGTTGATTGCGATAGTTGATAGGTTTGGACAGAAATTCTTTGAGACTTGACCACTCCCGCTTTCAATGTTCGTTTTCTGCTCTCTCTTCTTTTAGACATTACTTTTGTTTTACTCTTGTCTTGTAGTAAGTAGTATTAATTTTAATGTATTTTTGTGATGAAGTCTTAATCTTAGATATCCAGGTCTATCTTGCAACTCTGACTTTTCATCAGCGATTGTCATATGTGTCATTCTGTGTCAGAGTATTCATAGCGTGATCATGCATGGTGGCATGTGAAATGCATTGGATGAGAGAAAATGAAATGTTTTCAAATTAAAACGGCTCATCTGGTTAACCGTGGCCCCAACAACTGATAATTCACTAATGCTGGGTTTTTTTATTCAAACACTGAAAATACCAAAAGGTTTTTGTTTTCGTTTTGGTCAACGAATTCAACACCAGCTGGAAGTCATGAATATTCTATCCAACTACTTCGAAATATGTAGATGCTACGCTAGGCTACGTACGTGTTCGTCGTCTGTTTAGGAGATTAATTCAGATAAAATCTTCATGGATTTCAGATTGCTCATAATGCTTAAGTGAGATTAATGTGTGACTATATCGTAGCTGCTTGCCAACATCAATTGGACCGCTTGGGAAAGGCTAGTAAAAGCACTATAATGCTATCAATATTAATCTATGTATATCATAATATATCAATGTATATCATAAAAATTCGACTATGGAAATCCAGCCATTTTCAAGAGCAATTACATGTAGATACGAAAGTGGAGAAAAACTTATACCACGGTTTGGATATCAGGTCGATATTGATTGGTTATTATAAAGTTGAATTTCCGGATCATAGATTTATGATCGAAATATGTCGAATTGCTTGCATTCGATAATAATAAAATGAAAATATAATAAATACAACAAACAATTTCACTTGGCTTTCCAAAACTTTTCAATTGCTACGTTGAGATTAGTCACTAGATTTTCTGGAAGGTGTTTTCAGTTGTTTCTTTCTTTAAGCAAAGTACCGGTACTTTCTTTGGTAGTTGGATAATGTCATTACTTCATATTTCTGTATCCTTCGTCAATCTTTTTCCTTCCTTCACAAAGAGATCTAGAGATATTAATGCTGCTCAGCAGATATTGATCCTAACCATGCAATGCTGTTTCTTCATTTTGCATACAGACTTGCGAGTTTCACCAATAAATTTCTGCAAACTATTGGTAACTTTGCTTTCTACAGCAAAGACAGTCTAAATCTCCAAATTGTATATTGTGATGTGTATAGGATTTATATATTCAAAAGAGACTTTCTACAAATTTCAAAATAAAGTCATCTCTTGAGTTTATTATTCATCCATGACTCTGCTCTTGTTTCAGATTAGTTTATCAAGGCCCTTTTACTGATTATTCAATGCATATCATGTCTCTTACATCATTACAGGAGGGATTCACTGCAAACGAGGCTTCGCTAATATTAAGATAAACACAACTGAAATTCGTGTTTGAGTGTGTTTGTGAAACATCGGCGGTTCATATCCGTTTTATGATTTGCTTGTGAAATTGCCTGTTGAACTTTGACGATTCCCACTGACAGTGTTTATATCGAAATGTCAAACATAAATGCACTGCAACAGATCTTTGACCTAATGGGCAGTAGGTCATGTCGAGTGAGTCACATGCAGTTTAATACATTTCTTAAATGATCGAAACTCAAAGCTTCAATGATTGATATCAATATTATTTCATTAAAAATTTGTAAATTCAAGAGTGTTGTTTAAAAGTCATTCATTATTGACACTTAATTGTTATGGATAATCAAATCTTGGCTAACTCTTATAAAAAAACAACAAAATATGATCGTCAAATTCAAGTTTCATTACTTTGGTCAATTGAGTTCCCATCACAATACATGTAGCAATCGTTTATCCGATATCTATTATGAAATAGCTTGGCATTTAACTTTCTCTAGTATTCTCTTAGTTGCATTGGTCCCTTCAGATATCAATTTCTTATAGTTTGCATATGAAATTCCTACTTATTTAAAGCAACATATGACTTAACAACTGCAAATGTAAGTCACCTGTTATCTTAATGTCACAAGAGGGAACTTTCCTCGGTTTCACCGATATTCTGAATCTTCAAATTGCGTAATTACACATAGCAAAATATCTGTGTAAACAACGCTCTGCTGACAGTTATATCACATTCTATATTACAATATAGATACAATATATAGCTTGTTGACAATTGAAGCTGTGAAGCCTCAGATAAATGTGAGAAGATAATGATGCCGCCTGGGCATACACGTGTTGAACTCTTGTTACTTTTCTTAATAATGTAATGTCATTTCACTTCATGTACATTTACTTCGTTCACCTGATGAAGTCGTAGACGAAAATTCGTGAATAAACAATTTTATCTTGAGACTACTTTAATTTTTTTAATTTATCTTTATTATTAAGTCTCATGGCGATTACTTATGATCATATATATATATATATATATAGATAGATAGATAGATAGATAGATAAGAAATGTGCGCTCCTGCCCCACTTGTACACTCCTGCCCCACGGACGAATATGAAATGTACGCCCCTGCCCCACGACTGTACGCTCCTGCCCCCATGTGCACCCCTGCCCCACGTATGAGCTTTTGCGGAATATGATTGTACATTGATATGTACTGTTGTGAAAGAAGTTCTATGGCTGTCAGCACCTCCAAATGCCTGGTCCGACGATTGCTGTAGGCCGTGGTCCCTTCAATTTTCGTATTTAGAGTTAGCTTTTGCGGAATATGATCGTGCTGTGATATGTACTGATATGAATGAAGATATATGACAGTCAGAGCACCTCCAAATGCCTGGTCCGACGATTGCTGTAGGCCCTCAATTTTCGTATTTAGAGTTAGCTTTTGCGGAATATGATTGTGCATTGATATGCACTGATGTGAAAGAAGTGCTATGGCTGCCAGAGAGTGCTATGGCTGTCATATATATATATATATATCATAAGAAGAAATTGCCATGAGCCTGATAAAGTATTGAATATAAATCAAAAGGCGACAAAGGCTCAAAATCATTGCATTTATTGCGAATTTTTGTCGAAGACTTCTTCAAGCGACAACGTACTTTACAAAAGTGAAGTGACAAGAATCTCAAAATATTTTATATCGTAAGAATGTTGCATCATTTTCTGCAGTTGATGGACGGCTTTAATTTCTCAATCCAGGTGGACTCCATTAATAGACGATGATGAGAATCGGAGGAACAGCGGGCGAGGATGGATGGAGTTACATCACTAATGTTCGGACTTTTGATATGTTTAGATTTCAAGTGTTGATAAACTTGACTACATTTCATTGTAAGATGCTCCGAAATTCTCTTTCTAAAAGTTCTATGGGTTTCACCTATATATTCCTGAGAACAGATGTTACGGTTTTTGTAAACCGTATTTTTGATATTACAAATGTTATTATTATGACACATACAGTTGCTACTACAGGGTAATTTAGGTTTCTGTTGTAAGAGGCGATGCAAAGGTCTATTAGTTTTAAAGATATATTTGAATATTCAGAGGGAGATTTGACTTTCTTAAAATATTGAAAACTTTGTTAGACCAAGTGTCATTGATGAAAGGGAGGTTAATGCGGATAATACCTTCCGAATTTCTCATTTTGCTCTTATTAATAGGGTTGGTAGATCTATAAAGAAATTTCTTGACAACAACAGGCGGATATCCATTGTTAAGAAAGCGTTGATATAATATATCAAGCGATTTTTGAGCTAAATCCTCAGTGGAGCTATTGCGTATAGCGCGGAAACGTTCAGTTTTTATTATATTGATTTTTCTAGTTTTAGGGACTGCGCTCGTCCATGGCAAAATGTGGCCACTATGAATCTCTTTGATAAATAGATACGTGCTAAAAGAAACTAAATTGTTTTCAGTTCAATTCTAACAAAGTTCATCAGAAGATATGAAATTTAGTTGTCATTGTAGCAAAATTTCGTCAAAAGCCTATTCTCGAGCTTATGTCATTTTGAAAGTGTTTGTGTCTAACAATAAAGACTGTTTGATCCATGCGTATAAAGTATTTGTAAGACCAATATTGGAATATAAATGTCAAATTTTTAGCCCTATTTTACAACGTGATATTGATTCCATCGAAAGAGTCTAACGATATTTCACTCGTCAAGTTTGTAAGCGTTGCAAAATTTCTTATGAAGACTATGATCATCGCTTGAAATTCTAGGTCTTCGTTCCCTATGTGAAAGACGGAAAATGTTAGATGTACATCTTTTTTCAAAGCGTATCATAACACAATTGAATCTGATTTTTGAAAATATTTTACTTTACTTCATACCCCATACTCTACTAGAAGTTGTGCCAATAATCCGTGCCAAGTTTTGCCAAAATTCCTTCCTCATACAAAGACATTGCGTAATAATTTTCCCTATCGTGTTTTTCCTTTTTGGAACTCACTGCCTGCTAAATGTGTTTGTGCAACATCTTTTCAGCGTTTTAAAGCAAAATTGAATTCAGAAATTTTTCTTTATACTAGATAAATGCCATTCTATTTACGTTCTTTGCGCAATCCTGCAAGCGCCTCGCGGGACCATGGAGCGCGTTTTCTGTAAAATTGATGAATGTCAATTTTTGAAGAATCAATTGCTTATTATTATTATTATAAATCAATCAGTTAATTGCAATTATTCGATGAAATCAATCCATTAACTGCTTTAATTTGATGGCACCCATCTGTTAATTGCAATTATTCTACTGCATCAAATAATTGCAATTGAATCAGTCTTTGACAACCCTGACCTATTCGATTGAATTTCTCTACATTAAGTATCCCCAGGGAGCTTTTACGGACATGCCAGACACGTGAATTTTTTTAATTTGCATCTGTTTTTTATGGATAGGTCTCTATGCGGTCATGTCATTGTACATAGCAGCAATTGTCACACATGAAAATGACCATCTTCATAGAAGATCAACTACATTGTGCATTCATATAGCATAAAAAATTGACGGCAATCATTATCGACAAGCATAAAGAATGAGCACGCGCATTGAACAATACGACTACAGTACAGACGTGTTCATATTCTCTTGCGTCACACATTGATGACACATGAAATAATCTTTGCTGCATCATTCTCATACACTCATGCATCGTTTTCATCCCTATCAGCAGAATTTAATTTCATTTCCTTTTATATCAATGCGAGAGTGGAATAATTCATCAAACCTATGGAAATGCTCTAAGAACAAAATTATTCGCAAAAATAGGTCGTCCAAAAGTTTTTGCGCATTTAGAAAATCAACTGTAAATGTAGAAAATAGCCAATATAATGAAGGAAGCTATATTCACGGTGTTTGCAACTGGAATAGTCTTGCTCGACTTAATATTTAGTATGACCTCCCTTTGCTGACGCACAAGCATTTAATCTCCTTGGGATCGAATCATGGGGGGATCGAATTATTTCTCTCGGGATGTTGTTTCAGTCTTCAACAGCTGCTTTTCAGAGGTCTTCACGTGTTATTGGATTCCTGTGAAAATTCCTCTCCTTCAAATTCGGCCAGACATTCTCGATAACAGACAGATCCTCTCTTGAGCGGGTCATGACATAGATGCCGTTTTCAGTCAAAAAATTCTTTGTGGATGAGGATCGGTGCGCTGGAGCTTTAACATGTTGGAAAGTTTATCCTTGTTGATATATACGTGGAAGATCGACACTCAAAACTTTGTGGCATTTAAGCATCTTGTCACAAATAGCCTACGGGAAAAGTAAGCTACCGAGAAGAGCAGTGTTAAAGATAATTTTTCGGGAAGGGGGCGACGGTTCAAATCGACCATTCTGATAACTTCGTGGAGGTGACTTAACATCAGAAGAATGTATGATAAAGTTCTCCTTCATTAAAGATTGTTGGAAAGTTTTAACCCTATCCATACCCGTCTCTAAAATGCATTGAGATCCCTTTTCTACTCGCAAAATTGAAGAAGAAATCTCCTGGCCCCGACTCTCATCTTCAACAAGTCCCTAGCCGAGGGCAGAGTGCTATCTTGTTTCAAAGAAGCTGTGATATCTCCTATTCCATCTCCTATGTTCCAAGCCTCAAAGTGTCTCAGACTATAGACCTATCAGCCTCCTACCATCGCTGTCTAAGTTCCTCGAGAAGCTGATCGTAAATGAGCCAAAATATTAATTAGTAGGTTCTACAAGTCACGATATGCATCTCCTGCCTTCAGGAGGATGTAAATGATTTGAGTGTACGAGGCGAAGGCGGGCTTTATATAGAATATTCCAATTGAAGGCATAATTTCAAAGCTTGACATTATAGTTTTTTTATTACATGACTTACCGGTAGTTTGTATATTTATGAAAGATTGTATTAATATAGAAAATTGATGAGTTTTCTGAAAATTCTGATATATAATGTTTGCAAATAGCGGTACGGTCGCGGTAAACCTTGGGAAGCATGCCATAAATTCAATCTTCCGCTTCTACCAAAGCCTGCTGTAAGATATTTTGTGAAGAGTAAACACAAGCGCTAAACCAAAAGTCACGAAGCGTAGATCGAAGGGCTGCGCTTTGTTTTAAATGGACCACAGCATAAATGACTCAATGGACCGAACTGCCCACCAGCTTTGATTGGGTTGACAGAAATGATTCTGATATCGAAATTTCAGATATCGAGTTCCAATGTCGAAATCCGCGTTTTGTATTACACTTTATTGTCAACAGACATTAGAGCGCACTCCTCTGGATTTAAATAAGGAGGGAAAAATCATCGGTAGATAGGATCTGCTAACACAATGTAAAAACAGCGCAGTGGTAGATAGCCTTTGGATGCGATAGGCAGAAAGCATTGATGTCCTTTTTACATGCATTGGCACATTTAGACTAAATAATATTGATGGTTTCATACTTAATTTGTTAATGCAGCAACAGTATATTTAACAATAATTTATTCATACAATAAATCAATTAATATGTTCAATCAACAGCTCTTCTCAGCAACAAGTCAAAGTCAGAACTATTATTAAAAACTCCACTGATATCCATTGATCAATAAGATTCTGATCTAATTGTTTAACCCTCACCTCACTCGGGTGTTTTTCCGAACGCGCCCCATTGGGAGGGAATTGCAGATCTCCCAAACTATTGTACCAATTTTGCCAAACCACACATCAATCGAATACGCATTGAAAGGGGATTCGGCAAAACAGCATCAATTTCATTTCTAAGGTTATCCCTGGGATGAGGTAAAGGTCAAAGGTAAAAAAACGACAATTTTTAAACAAATTTCCAGTTGATCAGTATTTGAAATGGAAAATGACAACTATGTATTGCTAATGTCAAACTAGATTTCCTTGTGAAGTAATTACCTATGCTAGAAACTGGCAGTTTTTAGCTTATTGGTGATTGGATTATTGCCAATTGATATTATTGGCATTGAATCAATCACGTCGCATTTGTCACCAGATGAGGTGACTGAATGAAATCAATGACTTCATCTGTAACGTCAATCAGATTAATGCTAAATCAAATAAATTAAAAAATTTCTTGAATACTCAATTAATAGGCTTTTAATGGTCATATCATATTCCTTTGCAGATCACTGATTTTGAAATAAACCTTCAGATTTTCTGACATTGTATCCTAACACGTCGGTAGTAATGTACGCAGATGACTTGACATTGTTGCACTTCATTCGATCCCCAGAAGAAGACCTTTTACAAGAGGAATTTAATCATATTCAGTCGTGGTCATCATCTATTGGACTCAGAATAAATTTATCTAAGTGTAAAGTGATGAACATCATTACTCGCAAAAACGTAAGTGTTCTCCCAACTGAGCTGACAGATGGAGCCATTATTCAAACCGTATCGCACCTGATACTTTTGGGAGTTCACATATCTGACGATATGAAATGGAACAAGCATGTTAACACCATTGTTGCCTGTGCCTCAAGGAGGTTGTTCATTATTTGGAATTTGAAGAAGTCATGTTGTGATGATTTTACTTTAAGAAGAGCGTATTTTGCATTTATCCGATGGATTATGTTATTTTGCTGCCCAGTGTTTGTTAACGCACCGGAATACCTGCATCGGAAGATGTCTGGCGTTGAGAATAGAGTATCTAAAATTATTGGCAAGGATATTTCCCCGGCATTATCTGAAGTCGTCGACAAAATTTGTCTGTCCATTTTTTGTAAAGTTGTTGATGATTCTAGTCACCCGATTAGAGGATTTTTTCTTCCACGGGGTAGGTGCCTACGAAACACATGCCCACTACGCCCACCGAAGGTAAAAACTGTCCGTTTAGCCAACTCATTTATACGCTTCGCTAGATAAATTTTTTTGTGTGCATCTTTGACTTCTTGTGGTTCGTCTACATGTCGCGTAATTTGAAACTTGTATTAATTTCAATTGTGCTTATATTGTACGTCTACAGAATCATTGTTGTTGGACAAATAAAGGCTATTATTATTATTTTTTTAGTCACAACCATTACGGTCGGTGTCACTTACAACTGAGACCTCGGAGTCCTACCAGGACTGAGGGAGATCCAGTGTCAACCTCAGGATGTGGGCACTACCAAGGAGTGCTGTTGCGGCCTATTGTGGTCGCCTGGGACTTTTGCTAGGTACCCATCCAATTTGGGAGTATAGGCACCTAACTGCTTGTGTGTTCCACAATCTCTTGATTTCAAGGCGTATGTCCTGATATTTTTAAATCTTTTCTCTCTCTTTATCAGCCATATTTCTATCATCAGGTACTGCAATATCCAGAATCAATGTCTTCTTGTCTTCCTTGTTGAGAATCACTATATCAGATCTTCTTGCTTGTATCCTGCGATCTGTTTGAATCTCGAAATCCCATAGTATCTTAATTGTTTCATTCTCAGTAACTGCTTGTGGTACATGCTTCCAGTATGTCTCGTGTGTTTGAAATCCGTACTTCTTGCAGATATTACAATGTAGGCATTTGGCAACTTCATTGTGCCGTCTCAGATATTCAGAGCCTGCAAGTTTGCTGCAACCTGTCAACAGATGCGCCACTGCCTCGTCTGCCACTTTGCACATTCTGCACTTTGGATCTGAGGTCGTTTTCATTATACATGTTTTGTGTGCTTTCGTACTCAGGGCTTGGTCCTGGGCTGCTGTTATTAGTGCTTCAGTTTCTAGCTTCAACTGCACTTCTTTCAGCCAGTCAAATCTTGTTATCTGATTTGTTATTCCTTCAACCTGTCGAATGTATTGCCCGTGTAGAGGTTTCTCCTTCCATTTATTGTGTCTTTCTTCAATTGTCCTTATCTTCCATGCATGAGTTCGGTCTGGATTCTCTGGGTGTAATCCACCCGACTTCGCTATTTCAAGCATTGGGTCATTATAGCTAAAAAATAAATAAAAGGCTATTATTATCATTATTATTATTGCATGCATTTCAAGGTTTAGACAAAATACGTGATACAAAGTATAAGAGCGACACCCCTGATGTCATCCAGGGTTTTATTTCTTCGCATTTCACTGTCAAAAACTTCTGGGAATGCACTTATGTGAAGAAAACTAATATTTTTCATCTAGCATCAATTCAGTATTTTTGAAGAGAGCGCCAGCGCTCCTCTTCGATTCAAGTTGTTTATGTATTGACCTCACTCATGTTTAGATAGCTTGTCTGATGTACGAACACTAACATGTTCAGCCATTCAAACCCAATGAAGGCACTGATAGGTGGACTTTGTCACATTGAGGATGTCAAATGTTCCCAATTTGGTTTATGGCAGTATTTAATTCACATCTTCAATTGCGGACAGCATTAAGAACGTAGTTGGCGCAGCATGTATCATCGAGTCTATGTTTTTCTGTTGCTCGGATTATCATACTCATCTTCGGTAATCGGTAAGTGGTTAATTGATACTCCAGGTTGGGTTGCTTGAAATTTTGCGATTGAGTATCTGCACTGTAAACCGTAGACCGACAATTATCCTACAAAATTACTGACAAAATCAAACGACGATTGTCACCTCCAATATCCTGCGATATCCGACGAATTTGTAGGTTCTCCACCGACATCGAAACAGATGCTTTGTATGCAAATTAACTAAACAAAAACTGTTAGGTATTGATTGATTTTTTCGATTAGTGATTGCTTGACTTTTGGGCAATCTGTATTATTGTGTGGCGAAACAATGATATATTTTGACAATTAAATTAATTGCCTACATCTTCGATCAACTTTAAGCTACATATTAAAAGCTATGTATTATAATTATCTGATTCTCGGAAGGGTCACTCCCGATTTTTGGTAGAACCGGTTCCGTTACACACTGTAAACCGTTGACTGACGATTGACGGACATCTATCCTACAAAATCTATTTTGTCGGTCATTGTTAGTTCTTGTAGGATGATTGCCACAGAACACCTACAATATCTGACAAAATCGAGAAAAATGAATAGCAATAAATTATGTAGCTTAAATTTTATCAAAAATGTAGGTAATTAATTAAATTATGTCAAAATATATCGTTGTTTTGCCACACAATAATACAGATTACCCAAAAGTCAAGCAATCACTAATCGAAAAAATCAATCAATGCTCAACAGTTTTTGTTTAGTTAATTTGCACACAAAGCATCTGTTTCGATGTCGGTGGAGAACCTACAAATTCGTCGGATATCGCAGGATATTGGAGGTGACAGTCGTCGTTTGATTTTGTCAGTAATTTTGTAGGATAATTGTCGGTCTACGTTTTACAGTGTATAATTCATTGCTATTCATTTTGTCGCTTTTTGTCAGATACTGTAGGTTTTCTGTGGCAATCATCCTACAAGAACTAACAATGACCGACAAAATAGATTTTGTAGGATAAATGTCTGTCAATCGTCAGTCAACGGTTTACAGTGTGTAACGGAACCGGTTCTACCAAAAATCGGGAGTGACTATTCCGAGAATCAGATAATTATAATACGATTATGGTGCCGATAAAGAATTATATACCAGAGCTTTTAGCTATGAAATGAAATCTCGCTTATTGCATAATAATAATAATAAATAAACACTTCTTAAAAATGAGTGCTTTCTCAGATACATGTATTTTCAATATTCGACCAGAACCGACGAAGATCTCCGACTCCAAGAAACCTATAGGCTCCTGTCGCTCGTTAGTGAAAGTAACATTTAACTCTGAGAATTGTGTGACCCTTCTTGACTTCATTATTCCGTCACATAGTCTTGCCGTCAACACGAGTTTCTGCAGGGAATGAGGCCGAAAATGAGACTTTCACAGAATGATCCACACTCCATGGATGCTGAGAATCTGCGTGTCTGCTGAGCTCTATCCGGATCCTCCTTCGTTTGACATGATCAAAGAAAAATATAATGTAAATGATTGCAATGAGGAGTAAACTGCAGTTTTCAGCAAAATGGCATTTGTCTGTGTTTTCGCTGAAAAGTACTAAATCTACAGTCACAATTTTTGGCATGGAATTTGCTTATCTGTTTTCGCACTTTGTCTATTAAGTTATAGTCTAGCTGCTAGACACAGATCAAGCAAACCTCCTGATGTCGGCAAACATAGAATTTTGACCAATAAAGTCACTTTTAATCTCATTCTCGCATGTCACCGATTAGAAGTATGATAACCAGCTGTGTTATTCATTAAGTCCCAAATTAGTAGCACGAAGAACATCGAACGTGAGCACTAACTACGATAGAAAGTGAGTACCGAAATCTGGGGCTCTTTGTGTACGGAATAATGAGCACTCATTTTAGAACTGTATAGGTTAGAAAGCATTGTTCTTAAGTCACACTGATTTTAGTACGCATATTTCTTAAATTCTGAAGCATATCTGAAATCATAGCAGCTGCTACTTATTAAACATTTTATTGCTTCAAATCTTCATATCTTTCAATAGTTTAGAAGTGTCATGCAAGGACGAGATGCATTTTCATCGATCATGAGCCTCCACCAGCCGATAAATACCATGCAGCATGCCCAACCCGCAACAGCCTGTGTGCCCCTCTATATCCAAAAACTGTTGTGGCATCAAAAAAGAAGTGGATTTGGATCATTAAAATTGTATTCATCTTAAGACAAGTAACAAAAAATATATATTTTTTGTATATGATAAATGTATTTATCTTGATGCAATATACAAATGCAAAATACTGTACATTGAATTGCAGTCATGATCTGTAACATATATAGCTGTTTATTTTCCTGGGTTGCTGGCAGAACATAGTTTTTGGATCCATAATTATCAGGGACCACTCGTTTGAGTTCACTAAAAGCCCATGCAACGTTGAGATATTGTAATGGACATTTCAGTCCTCAAAGTGCAACCTTTATTCTCTAAAAATATTTTTGTTGATATCCAAATCTGCGCATTGCCGTTTGTAATTATAAACTTTAGATTTAATCTCATTTTCCCGAAAACTTCAATCTGCTTCCAACCCTGGTAAAGCAAGGCAGATGCGGAGAATCCTAAAGTGTGTGGATCATTGTGCGAAGTCTCGTTTTCAACCACGTTCCCTGCAGAAACTCATGCAGGCGGCCGACATAATGCAACTTAGTGGCAGGAGTGACATTGAATAACAAATGAGCAAAAGTGGAATCTCAATCCTCTATCTAGTCAACCCTATCAGAACGTTCTTTTATACCTCCTAAAATAAGTCAGATAAAAGTTCATTTTTCATGACTTTTAGTTTGTATGTACTCGTATGTTGAACTTTCAGCAAAAATTTGGCAAAATTGACTCTCTGTAAGATCATTTTTAAAAGTGCTTTTTAGAAAATTGATGGTTTTCATTTAGAATAGCATTGATTATTGATATAATATTTCTGTATCATATTTATCTGATATGCATGATACTTACATGATATGCATGATACTTACATGATATACATGATACATTACATATGCTGTACATGCAATGTAGACATGTACATGTAAATGTAAAATGTGAAAATATGAAGTTTTAATAAGAATTATTTAGAAATATTAAGATATAATATTTCTATATCATATTTATCTGATATGCATGATACTTACATGATATACATGATACATTACATATGCTGTACATGCAATGTAGACATGTACATGTAAATGTAAAATGTGAAAATATGAAGTTTTAATAAGAATTATTTAGAAATATTAAGATATAATATTTCTGTATCATATTTATCTGATATGCATGATACTTACATGATATGCATGATACTTACATGATATACATGATACATTACATATGCTGTACATGCAATGTAGACATGTACATGTAAATGTAAAATGTGAAAATATGAAGTTTTGATATGAAATTTTAGATATGAAACTCACAGAATAATGCAAATTACATGTAAGCATTCGAAGGATTGCATTCAGAATGTATGAAAACCTTGACTTTATAGCGAATAAGTCATTACAACGAAACATTTGTAAAGATAGAAAAATGAAATGATACATGAAAAGACATTATTTACGTTCAGATGTCAAATCGCTATTTATAGCACTAAAATTAAAGTAGAATATTATACTTGTAACACCATATAGATATACTTGAGTAAAAGCTTGCAGAAATACTGTAGTTGCATTGAAAAACTTTTGAAGAGTGAAAAAGTACATAGATTCATGTTAAACGAAATGATTTGAAAATGCAAATTTTAAATATGAATTTTTAGCATGAGTCTTCTGCGAATCATGCAAAATAGTCACTACCAATAGAAAAAGAGAGACTCAAAACATGTAGTAACCGTTTTTAAAAAGTTTTATCCATCGGAATATGGAAAATTTTAGGGGGGCCACTCCCCCAGTCCTACGACGCTAAAAATCGCCTTGTCCTGATAGGGTTAATTAAATCTTGCTTGCACAAAGAATTTTCTTCAGAAATTATTGCCGACCATAGGACCAACCTCGGTAGATTGTGAAGGTTGTTTCTTTTAGGTTGGCTATTTCAAAGCACATCTGGGTACAATTTGTCACAAAACCTGGCATAATTATCATTTCCTTCGTTTAAAGTATCGATACCGGAGCCGGTTCTTTGAGGTATGAGAATACCCTGCAATCGACTACGCATGGTCTCGATACAATATAAAGAAAAAGAGGTAGGGGGCACGCTTGCATATTTAGATTGCAAACCTTTGACTATCCTTTCAGCATACATGTAGTTTCCAATAGCCGCAAGATGACTAAACATCCGCGCTAATATCTGCACTAAAAACTGAAATAAAATGAAAAAACACTGAAACAAGTAAAGAAAAAATTGACAGCCTGCAGGTCTTACATCCTAACTAGCGATTGCGAATAGAGGCGAGAAAATCCGAAAAAATTGTAATTTCACAGTTTTTAGTGTTATTATTATTCTTACATGTGCATTGTATGTGTATGTAGTTGAACTAGTGAATCTGCACGCAAATGAATCCGGTGATACTAAAAGCGCAATCTTTCCTAATTTTCCAGTTAAAGCAATGTATTTTTCGAAGATAGATATTTCATTCATCAACATTGGAATTTCAACAAGACATCAATCGTGACTATTTTTGTCAACAGTGCTTAATTGCCTAATAAATGAATAGATCCAATCATAGTGAATGAAATATTCTACAAGTTATGTGACTGTGACATATCTCTGTTGAAATTGCAGGATTGGGGGTCCATGTGCAACTTTCAATGATAAAGCACTTTTTGTGTATCTACTCAGTTTGTGGTGATGACATTTGCATTATTCCACTCGATACGGAGGCTACACGATAGACTTGTATTTAGCTATACGGTATAGCTGATTTCTATGATTTGAGAGAAACTGGCGAGATGATGCTGAGTTTTCCAGCATAAAGATAATTCACTATTTGCCCCACTTAATCGCAGCCTTTAGAGGAGTTTGCAAATCTCACGACTTCTCTCTTGAAGTCCAAAAATCCCTACTTTTGAGTTTAGGTTTCCAGAAGACGCCAAGTCACTTACACGATCTCAGTACTAGTTCGATGTTTTCCGACGTGGCTTGCAGGTAGCGTTTGTTAGTCGATCGACCAATTGTTTTGGGGTTTTAGTTGAACTTCAAGCTTTTTCGGTAACTCTTTTGGTAGCTAAATTCTCTTGAGGTAACTCCTTACTTCATCCATGTCTTTTCGCCAGTGACTGAAAATTTTTACTCTTTTTCTAAAGTGACTTTTTATAGGTTCTAGCAATAGTTTGACGTTTCTCTTTGGAAACATTGTAGCAGATGCCCGAAACTTTCTCTCAGCCACTCGAATTTTCAAAAATGTCTGCTTCTCTTCCTGGTGGGTCTTTATTGTAAAAGCGGGCACTCTTTTTCAAAGCTCGCTCCTGACTATATATCTTACAGCATCAAAAATTTAAAATATTGCTGCGATAGATAGCGATCTGCTTTATCTGATGGTGCAGAAGCGATAAAGAAAGTTGAAGAAATGAGGTCAACAGAGTTATTAGAAAATCAGTTACTTTTTGGGATTTTCAAGTTTACAAACTTGAAATCTGTTGGCTGTTGGCTGTTGGCTCTAACATCCTTAGCCCCGGACCTTTTTCGAAACAGATGTCAGGGCCGAGTCCGGTCAGTCCAGTCTAAAAATCTGCCAAAGAATATTGCAACCATTTGTTTTTTGGAAGCTCAAAAGCAATATCGTAAACATGATTGGCATTCATTTTATTTCATCCTTTTCAGGTCTCAAGAGTTCTGAGCAGCAGACTTGGGACTACATCAATAAGGGTGGTGATGTTGGATACTTTATACCTCAGACCAAAAATGGTCCTATCAATATCAAAATCGGCTTAACACTGGTGCGCATGTCCGACTATGTAAGTAGACCTTCAATCTTTTTCGCAACGTCAATTTTGAAATTGTTTTGATGATGAGAAAGAAAAGAAAAGTAGATTATAGCATGATCTCACTTAATTGGTACCTTTCTGGAGTTCTCTGCTCTTCACGTTAATTTGAAGATGTGGATATTTAAAGGGAAAATAATTTTAGTTGAACATAATGCTGACGGTTACAAGAGCAGGATGTCAAACACAAGTAAACACATGTATTTGCTCAAGCCAATGTGCAAGGAAAAAATAGCGTTGGTACACTGTAGGCACATAAGATTTTGCATCATCGAGTAGCTAGAATGAGGTACATCAGGCATGTTGCGAAGGGTCTACGAATATGAGGAAAGTAATTTAAGCATGTAAAACGTGTACGTCCAACCACAATTTGTATGTGCGCATGCTAACCTACAGACCTAAGCGCTGAAGGAATGAAGACAAGAAAGACAGCTCCTCGGCTACATGGAAGAAAGGCTCCGTGCCTTATGTGCTTCCGAGTATAAACAAGGCTCATTTATTTCTTTTTAATTTCCTAAATCATAGACATTTACTAAGCTACGCAAAATTCAAAGTACAGAGAGAGAGAATACTATATTCACGGCAAATTCATGCATGTGACTACATTAACACCATAACATCATTCATAAATAACATAGAAAATTATAGGAAAATAAAAAAATGAACGAGTTCGTAGTCCTTCACTGTGCCACTCCACTTGTCTGCCTTATAATAATAATAATAATAACTGTATATTTATAGAGCGCCATTACTTGGTGAGCTCATGGCGCAACAAAATTATACAACATTACATGTACACAAAATAACATAAACACATCAGATGTAACATCACACATTATGTACTTTCGAATGGCTTCCAGCGCACTTGCCGATTTGTGATGACGAACTCTAGCATCCGATGGAATTCTGTTCTAAAAGCTGGCACCAAAATAGCGGATAGAATTTTTCCCATACTTGACAGTTCTAAATTTGGGCTGTTGGAAGACGCTTCTGTGAGACTTATCTGGAGCAGGACAGAAAATGTGCATGAGAGGAATAGGAGCAATACCTGGCTCTTCCATACTAGTGGTAATTAGCTTATGTTCCTTATGTTCCTCATTCTTATAAACAGTCCAGGAGTTTTGAATTGATTTCATGAGTCGGTGTAGAGTCAAATACCAGCACTCAAGCAGACTGCATGCATTCAAGAATACTTGCAATGACTCTATAGGAGACGTGTAATCCATCATGTTGTGTCGAAGGCACCTCGCATACATCATGTCAAGCTTACGCTGTGCAGATGGTGATGCAAATAACAGAAGCGGTGAAACATAGTCGAAATGAGGCTTTACGTAAGTTTGAATTAAACGCCACCTGACTTTCTTGTTAATAAATTTCTTTACACGATTTATGCCGTTTAGCTTCCATGCAACTTTGCGAGTAATGGTTTTGACATGATCCTCAAAAGTAAAGGACTTGTCGATCGTGACACCAAGCAATCGGAGCCCACTCGACTGTTCAAGAGTCTCGCCATTAACTTTGAAATGTAGATCTTCCGAGCGATCACCCCATGCGACATATTGACATTTCTTGTTGTTCATTTTCATGCAGTTTTTGTCTAGCTCGCCAAGTTACATCTAATGTCTGAGTTGCTAGTTTCTGAACACGAGAAGGACTATCATCTGCTATCCACATCGAGATGTCATCTGCATATATAGAGATGTTTACACCTAATGATTGAATCAAAATGATGAGATCATTTAGATAAATGTTCCATAATAACGGTCCTAGCTGAGAACCCTGGGGAATTCCTTTTGTCATGCTATAACATTTGTCAAACTCTTGTCCATTCAATCTCACATAGTTCTCTCTATCTTCAGATATCAATACATAAATATCTGATTAAAGCGCCTAATAACTCAGCTCTAGCTGTCTAGTGGAATGAAACATAAATCACTTGTACTCAAATAATTTGCAGCAAATGAAAAGTAATAATCAAGTAGCTTCAGAAACTGTTTTTGAGTGAGCGATTTTATTCCGCATAACTGTTATAAATAAGCCATTGATGGGGTTTAGTCACTTGTCAATATATTTTGAATCTTGTACCGCTCAGTAAATGCCTATGATTTGGAAACCACAATTCCGATGATGTCCATTCAGATGGTCGCATAGAGTAGATACATGTATATTAGGTAGAGTGGTAACTCCGCATTTATTGAATCCCCAATGTGTATACACTTTCGATTCTGTTAAACGAACTCGAGGGAGATACAGGTGGAATTGTCACCAAATGTGAGATATGCAAAGTTGTGCTTTTTTGCAGAAATTACCACGGAATTGAGTGATCATGATTGCAACGCAGAAGGAATGATGGCATTTCACAGATTCTCATGACAGTCTTGGAGATATAATGTTTGTTAAATTAGCAATTCGATGGGTTCCTATTACTTTCATGATCAAGAGTGTTTTCTTAAGCGTGATCATATCACAGGCAACCTGCCACTTGCAGAGCAAAATCACATAATGAAAGACAATGATTTCAATTAACTTTGAAAGATGTAAATGTGTCCACATCACCATTCAGATCCAAGAAATGAAACATGAATTAAGTGAATCATAAAATTATGCCGGTGAAAATTGAATCAAAAACTCGAAATTTCAGCCAAGAAGGCACGAATACTATCGCGACTTTTTCATGAAGATCTCCATTATAATGCGGCTCATGAAATTCCCTTGATAATCAGCATAATTTCCGCTTAGTTGGGATGTTGTTAGCAAATATTCATTCCTTTTGAAATCCAACTTGTGTCATACTACTTATATAGAGACGTCATCTCGGTAGTATATAAATTGGCAAAATTTTGACTTTTTAAAACTGCTCAAATAATGTTTTGGGCAACGGGAACGTAATCACCGCAAAAACCTGAATCTTTCCATATAAGAATTTTCACTGTATACGGATACTTTTTTGAATCGACACTCTACCTATCCCTACTCTATGGATGGTCGAAATATTAATTTGGTATTTCTACTTCTGTCAAGGTTTTTTTTATAAATGGTCAATTAATTAAATTTGGATGATTTTCGTCCCCTGAATGTCAGATGCCTGACATGACAGACAGTGCGTGTGATGCATCTTCCTGGGTGCGACAAGATGGAACTTGTCACGTTTTAGTCACACAGACTGTCACATTGTGATTTGCAGCTAGAATTGCAATTGACTGACTTCAACCCATCAGTTATTTTTGATGCTCCAAATTATCAGTGATGATTCCTTAATTCTTTAAGCTGGCTGGTCTGGCACCGATGTAGAGGTCGGTAAAGGTCGGTTATGTGACATATAGATGTATGCATTGCGCGATAGCAAGTTTGTGAGTTCAGTCAATTTTATCATTTTACGCTGTAAACTGTTAACCGTAAATATTCGTTAAAATCAACAGCCAAAATTAGTTTCACGGTTTTTTACAGTCTGAACTGTAAACATCCGTAAAAACAGACGTTTGCTTTATCTGTTATGAACGGATTTTAAATTGCTACGTCATCATGCATCATGGTATGACGTCATCATTTTAACAGATATTAGCGGATATTTTCTGTGAAACTTTTTTGTGAAGTTCAACAGTTATTTCAGTTGTTTTTAATGGTGTGCAATTTACAGTGTATGCTGCTGCATTATCCTCATTAGTTCGTTCGACAAAGCCGTCTAAAGCAATGGCAAATTTTCATGCGATGATGAAAATCATACCAGCAGCCATTTATAATAGAATAAAATGCTTACTAATTTAAATTATTAATTGAAGTGGTCCTAATGAGGACTGATGGCGTTCTCCAATCCGCAAGTGTACAGATCCAATGGTACTGCAACCATTAGATTACTCAGTTCTTGAAAGAGCTCAATGGAGCTTTGTTGTGGCAACGAATTAAAATTCATCAGCTTTGGGCCAATATCTGGTAAAAAATGGTTATCTTATGACTTGCAACACTACTCACTCTTATTATACTAATACCATAGATTCCAAACACTGCCGCATACATGTTCAGTGCACGACTGCAGATGCTGGCAATGGAAATAGAATAGAACTATGGTTCTAATAAGTTAAGTAAATTAAAAATGTGTATTATAAAACAACAGGAGACTGTTGGACAAAAATTGGAGAAGTGGAGGTAAAACATGAAAATACAATTATGCTACTACACCGATTACAAGTGAACTAATGCTACACTATATCTAACACTACACATGGTGGATAATGGTAATAGTGAATAAGTGGAAAGTGGATAATGGAGGCAAACAATAGAACTACAATGACACCATACTACGCCGAAAGGAATGAAATTATACACACTATACCGAAGACTACACATGGAAAATACTATTTCTTCACTTGAATTTGCTATCGCCAGTTTCTCAATCCGTCTATAATACTTCATGTAATCCAACATTTCTTCATTTGTTCTTCATTTGAAATACAAAACATCGATCACTACTTCAGCTACCGTTTAAGGGGTATAAAACATAATACTGCAGTTCGTCAGTCATCAGCAAGCATTCGCTTAGATGTGTGTTTCGACCGCTAACCTGAACACTCAAACCCAGACGAGCGGGGTCCTACACATGGTGACTGACAAAATGCTGAATAGGTAATGATATGTCTTGAAAGATATGCCACAATGATAAGTTAGAGATCATTCAAATGTTACGGTTCCCACATGTAAACTCATCTTGTCATTAAATTCATCCCATCAATAGATAAAGTATGCTCTTTGCGATCCGCACATGTAAACAAATCCTGTACATCAATCTTTGCCTTTTCAATTCCCACAAGTAAACAGATCCTGTTCATCCTCGAATCCCATAAACATGTAGTCGTAGTGTGATAAATATGTAGTCCACCTTTACATAAACTTCGGCTCATGCATCGTGACGTAACAGTGGGAGCTCTTTCATCTCCGGTAAGCCATGCTAGGCGCTCTGCATTCGCTCTTCACCGCCCCCCCCCCAGTCCCATAATAATGTCAGTCCCTTTAATGATGCCAGACTGATCACTGCCAGGAAATCAGGAAATGCTATTTCCCTACTCGTGGGAGTCCCTTGAAGGACGGAGAATTGTAAATTTTCAAACAATGAAGCAATTCCTTTGAAACTGTTGCAGTATTGTTCTTGCATATTGGAGGCCATTAAGATTTTGCATGATATTATGTTGCATAAAATCTTGACAAAATATTTAGTATCATTTGTTATAATTGAAATATTTTATTATGACATTTTAGTGACAATACAATCATGCAGTAGACTCAGTTTACTGAAACTACAGGGCCAAAGTCAATGTTTTTATAAATGGACTGATTTCATGAAACAGATATGCTGCAAATATTTTGGTGGGTAAGAAGTTAGAAGGCAATACCAAAAACGTAATTTTTTATGTGAATTAAGTGTAATTTCAGTTTACATATGATCGCAGTAATGTAATGAATAATAAATGATAGTTTTATTTACAAATACTCAAATTGTCCACCATTTACCTCGATGCACTTCAGAACTCTGTTCTCCATCGACGAACACACTTAGTGACAAAGCTCCAGAGTAATTGAATAAAAGCGTTGGTTATTCTTTGGTTTAGTACTGCACACAGCTTCCTAAATAACTCCCCAGAGGAAGAAGTCAGGCGGAATAAGATCGGGAGATCTTGGAGGCCACTGAAGTCCTCCTCGTCGGTCTATCCAACGATTACAAAAAGTGTCAGTCAACCACTTACGAGCCACGTTTCCGTAATGCGCTGGGGCACCATCATGCTGAAACCATCTTTCCTTAATATCAGGTCAATCTGCGACAACTGGGTAGAACGTTTCCCTCAAAACTGTGGTGTATGATTCGCTTGTGACATTACCAGAAAAGAGATAGCGGACCTAGCGGTTACTCCTGGAGTATTAACATCACGCTTAATTTCTTTATGTGGATTTTGTTGTAGCCCAAAAAATGGTTTTATGTCGGTTGACATGAACATTTAATTTGAAATGTGCTTCATCAGACCAAAAAAACTTTCGCGAGAAATGAGCGATCAAATGACAGGTCACCCAGGTCTTGGCAAGTCATCTGTTGAGCCTGCATCTTCGAACCGCTGAATAAGTTTGGAAACCGAATCACGCTTGATATTTCTTTGAAATTTCCTTTTAAATAAACGACACGTTTCATGAAACGTTTTGACGACGAAGACTTTTTTAATCTTTGCTTAGTTGCTGAGTTTCTTATTCCATTTTTAAGGCAAGAGTTGAACTGCAATAAAAAAATACTGAATTTGGCATTTTAAACTGCGTGCGCGGACGGGAACAGATTCATAAATATTAATAATGACACATTGACAGATCTAAACAAAGCTAAATTTAATAAAAACAACAAATGTAAGCCCCAGTGCTTGCTAGACTTGTAGGTGAGTGATTTGTGTGTCACCGCCCCCTAACTTCTGACCCACCCTGGTAGACCCGTTCCTTTCCAATTGGCTGTAAGTTTGACACATGGCTGATCTTATACAGGCCTATCGACTGATCATGGCGCATCATCATGAGGTGTCAACGTCATTTCAGTTTTATTTTATGTCTTTTGCTAATCAAAAAATTCATGATTTGAAGAGTATTAACTCAAGCAGAGAATTTGAATGATGCAAACCCAACAAACCTAACGTGAGTGAAGGCAAACTCATATTGCAAACACTTCCATTATCTGCAGGATGATGTCATTGCTGAGGTGGTCCACTGTCAGCTGTCTTCATAGGCAAACTTGTATGTAGACCTACTAACAGCGAGAAAGAATTTTCAGATTAAGTAACGGAATATAGTACCCCGTTAGTAACGGGGTAGAAACTGTTGAGGAATTTAAGCAATTCTGTAGAGTGCAGTCCTTTAAGTTAGAAGACTAGGCTGTTGAACATTTGGTTTCGATCATTCGATGTACAGATCTTTTGTTTAAATGGACACCTTCAAGAGATTCTCGATGTGTATTCCCGGAATACGGCATTTGAAAATAATCTGTAAATCCTAGAACCGAACTTCCCCCATTGTCACAATGCATCATCGTCCTTGTAAAAGACTTTAACCAATCATAATGCTAAATGCTAAACTATAGATCATAATGGAAAATGTCATGTAGCGATAATCATATCAAAAAGCTAAATTTCATCACATAAAAACAGATGCATAATTCAATCAGTTTTATTTTGGAATTCTTTCCTTTTCAGAGCGATTCGTTTGGAGGAATTGAAATAACATATTGGCTCCAGCAGGTAAGTCAATGATTTTTGAATGCCTTTAGCGGTCGAAACGCGATCGTCCTGACCAAGTACCTGTTGATGAACTGATTAGAAATAGTCAAATAATTTGTATGCATATTTTGTAGAATTTTATTCACAGTTTAGCTTAAGGAGCTAATATTAATTCTCTTTCACACCTCGTAGATTTTAGATAGCGAAATCCCGCTGTGTTAGCTAGATCTGATACTTTGATTGGAAACAGACGTGTCCTCTAGTCATCTGAATGGTCAGACTGCTAAATAGAATGAGATAAAACTAAAAAATGAAATAATACCTAGAAATTATACTACAATGACTAAAATTATTACCTGATATCCATTTATTCTAATAATAGCGTCTGACTTTGTATACACCGGAGCTGATACAATGTGTAGTAGATATCTTATATATTTCAAAATTACAGTTGTGAGGATGCAAATGTCAGAAGTCTGAGTGATGGTGAGTCTGCACTTCTGTTCACAGGAAACCAGCTTATACACTCATTTTCTGATGCCAAGTGCCCTCCGCGTTTTACACGCATTCCTGTGAGTGCTAAATCTTGCCATCTCCAAAGTGTGGTCATCAGATGTTTCGGATGCTCTTGACCGCTTCACAGTATTGTACTGCTCCTTTCTACCAGCATTCTTGTGGCGTTTTTCATAGATATGAAATTTTCTGAACACATTTGAAGGCGATGGGTGGGGGTATAATAGTCAATGTTCAAGTATGGAAAGTCAAACAGAGACGCATTGGTTGCGATGTACAATATGACTCATTGTCTTGTCAAACTTTATCACTTCATGTTGATTGGGTTGCCCCTTTTTGAGGAAGAATTACTTTGTCAAGACATTGAAGAAAGCCAATCAAATAATAGCGTTTATGAAAGTGTACACTGTAAACGCCTTGCCACGAAAGCAGCCACGAACTCGCCACGAAACGAATAATTGTTGCCGACTCGTGGCAGGAAACTTGTCGCCACTAGCCGCCACGAAAATCCCCCGAAGATGAGAGACCGCTTCAATCATTGAAATAATCACTTAAAATATTCTACAACGTCGACATGCTGCTTGTTAGAAGTAGATTTACATAGTTTTTATGGGATTTCGGTGAACATTCCTCGATATTCCAGGATTTGCAGTAGTGTAAGTAAATCAGTAGTATAGTCTCACTTGCGAAAAAATACATAGCTATGCATTTTGCTATGAAGCAAGCCAATAGGAATGCAGGAATTACATGAACTCACGCCCACACTCGCCACAAATTCGCCTGCAATTGCCAACAATAGGGCGTGGCATGATAATGTTTAACAGCCGCATTAGCTCGTGGCGAGTGTTGGCCACTTGCACTTCGTGGTGTTCACTTTTGTTGCCAATGTTTCGTGGTGAGTTAGTGGCGACTTTGGTGGCGAGGCATTTACAGTGTAGGCAAGTCAATATAATCAACCATCTGGAAGACCAGTTTAAGTACCCCCATTCACTCTATTGTAAGTTCAGGGGCATATATTTGTGAAATCATTATAAGAGGGCTCTTATTAAAGGGGATCTTTTGCTAGATACACTGTGAACTCTAGGGCACGAGATGTCGCTTGAATTAGGCACGAAATTTAGGCATCAATTATAACCAACACAAGGCACGAGTAAGCACGAAGTTCGTAGTGCCGAGTTCGTGCCCATTGATTTTTCCTTCAATTTCATTGGATAAACAATTATCTGGTTAGGTGCCTATTAGTGCCTAATGGCGCCGACTGGTGCCTCGAGACACTAGAAAAGCACTAACTCGGCGCTAACTGCCACGAAATTTCGGCTTCGTGCATAAGTTAGTGCCCTACAGTTTACAATGTACAAGACTTTTATGCCTTGCGATTCATTTTTGCTATCTTTGAGACATTTAATGGAGAATTGGTGCATATTGGAGGGAATACGGAACTTTGATTTCAACATAATTTTGCATAATGTTATAGCAGCATGTCGGTTGATTTGTCACTGTCTTCATTTCAGATATGGGACATTCCCGAAATGAAATGGGATCCTAAACAGAAGAATACAAAACTTCTCCATGTCGATGTATCGAAAGAAAAGATATGGCTGCCTGACATCGTTCCCTATGCGATGTAAGTGTGTTATTTTATATTGCGCCGCACTATGTATTCCAAATCAGCTGTGGATAACTGAAAATTTCTGAAATTGGTTTGTTTCGTGTGCTCATTTGAAATATAGTCACATTTACCCGATCCATGAGCTCTAAAGCGCATCGATCTTCTGGGGGAGGGGGCACGGGGATTCAATGAATTGCAAGTCACATAGCATTTATCACACAATTGTTGTGAGAACTCCTCAATGACCTGTCACAAAAATAGTCGATGTTCGCAGAAAAAAAAAATTGCGTTTTCTTCCATTTGAAATTCATTTTCTAGAAGCATCCATGTAGAAACTTAGTCCTTTTTTCCTCAGGCTTCTCTTATCGATGAAGCATTATGGGAGGGACCTTCCCTCATCTTCCTAACTAGTTTCTTATATGGCACAGAGTAATGGGGTTTATCTATTTCGCGCTTGTTCTTTCCGACAGTGGCATCCATAGAGTAGGGATATATAGGTAGAGTGTCGATTCAAAAAAATACCTGTATACAGTCAAAAATTTTATATGAAAATATTTAGTTTTTTTGCGGAGATTACGTTCCCCTGGTCCAAAAATTAATTGAGCACTTTCGAAAACAGTCAAAATTTTCCAATTTATATACTACCGAGATGAGACCTCTTTGTAAGTAGTATGAAGCAAGCTGGATATAAAGAGGAATGAATATTTGATAGTAAGCATCCTAACTAAGCGGAAACCAAGCTGATTATCAAGGGAATTGTATTATAATGGAGTTCTTCATGAAAAAGTCGTGATATTATTCGTACTTTCTTGGCTGAAATTTCAAGTTTTTAATTCAATTTTCACCGGCATTTATGATTCGCCAAATTCATGTTTCATTTCTTGGATCTGAGTAGTGATGTGGACACATTTACATCTTTCAAAGTTAATTGAAATGATTGTCTTTGATTATGTGATTTTGCTCTGCCAGTAGCAGATTGCAGCTGTGATATGATTTCGCGAAAATACTCTTGAGGTTGAGCATGAAAGTAATAGGAACCCATCGAATTGCTAATTTAACAAACATTATATCTCCAAGGCTGTCATGAGAATCTGTGAAATGCCATCATTCCTTCTGCGTTGCAATCATGATCACTCAATTTCGTGGTAATTTCTGCAAAACAGCACAACTTTGCATATCTAACATTTGGTGACAATTCCACCTGTATCTCCCTTGAGTTCATTCAATAAAATTGAAAGTATATACACATTGGGGATTTAATAAATGCGGAGTTACCACTCTACCTAATATATCTACTCTATGGTGATATCAAGCCTAGCAGTGGCGCTGCGCGCTTCTAGACCATAGTCCTTGGCTCCATAATGGATTCTTATTTATGCACCAGAAAACAAAATTATTGCGGCATTCAAATCACTAATTAGACGCTGACCTCAATTTCAAAGAATTTTTATACCATGCATTCTAAATGTCTTTGAGAAACTTCTAGCTATGTATTAAACTTCATTAATCTTCATTAACGTGCCTGCAATCATTGCCAATAAGAATCTTGCTTCCATTTTTCAGCTTTCATCAATGACTTCTAATGGTTTGAGCTTTCAGTCATTGATTATGATACGGAAGTGACTTGGTGTTCCGCGAATACTCACCAGTTCTGCTTTGTATGGCAGGAGGTACAGACTGTGATTGCCACTAACATCTATTGTGGAGGAATATAAGGTCAGCAAGATTCGGTTGCAGTCTATGTCGACTTTCTCTCGTGATGAAGCTATCTGCTCAGATTCACCTCAGTTGAAAGTGGGCCGAACGTGGGATGTGGCGGAAGTCATGTCCTCCATCAGCTCTATGGCAAAGCACAGACAGGTGATAGGAGTCGTCCAAAACAGCAAGAGAGGCTTTGGTATGGAAAAGAGACACAAATTTTGGTCAGAAATGAGCGAAGATGACCAAAGAAGGAAGTTGTGAGAGAATGAGGGGCGAATCTTGGAAGAAGAGAAGACACTTGCCCTGGCAGTGCAGCAGTAGCAGCAGGGAAGATGGAACGACTATTGGCATGGGCTATTGGCAGTTGAAGCGGAAGCTTCCAACCCCCGATAATTTGGCACGTTGGGGAATCCGCACGGACCCTCAGTGTCACTTGTATGGCAGGCATGCCAATCTTAGTCATATACTCTCTGGTTGTCATGTGGCACTGCAGGGAGGGTGGCACACGCACCGGCACGGTTTGGTCCTACAAGCGATTGTGGAAGAAGTCTCGGATGCAGTGGTACCTACCAGGTATGTAACGGGAATTGACTTCGTGCCAAGTGGTCAAACAAAGAGACGTGTGTATCGATCTGTTCCGCGGAAGTGGGAAGTTCGAGTGGATAGACAGATGCCAGATGAATTGTCCCTATCTCACCAACGGTCTGACCTAGTGTTGATTGATGATAATGGGAACACAATGATAATGGACAAACTAACCATTCCCTGGGAAGAGAAAGTTGAATATGTCCATAAGAGGAACGCTGCCAAATATGAAGAACTTGTCGAAGGGATTCGGAAGCACAGGTGGAAATGTGAGATCATGCCCTTGCTCACGACAAGTTTGATTTGCCCACAGACATCATTTTTAACTTCACTGGACTGCATTTCCTTGAAATCATCATCTAGTCACTTCTTTGGGCGAGAGGCTTCATAAGATCAGCCTTTATTATAACAGTATTATGGCATTATCACTTCAACAGATGTTCAGACTTTCCTAGACCGTTGTGACTGCTGTTGCCCTTCATACCAACTTTCAATGGCATCCTTGCAGAATCGACGAAGTACATGTTTACAGGATGGCAGTGTCAAACCTCAAGCGCTATTCCGGTAGCGGTGTAACAAAGGAAGCATTCCATGAAGACTTGAAAGTTCAGTGAAACAGTAGTAGTAGTATTTTATCTTTTTCAGGCACTGATGAAATGAACAATCAAACCAAAATCATCACCACGCTATCTTCTCTTTTCAGAGCGAGTCCAGTAAAACCGACTTTTCCAGCAAGAGTAGTTATCCGTAGCAATGGCACAGTGATGTACGTTCCAAGCTTCATTATAAAAGTGCCGTGTGAAAACGTGCCCGGGTCGTCATATCCACGTGATACAAAGGTGTGTAGAATCAAGTTTGGATCATGGGTGTACAGCGATCACTATGTGAATCTAACCCTGGCTTCCACAACACCTGATGTTTTAGTTGAACGAGACTTGGGCGATTGGAAATTCGTCAACGCAACTGGATCTTTTGAGGTTTGTCCCTGCACTAAATCTGAATGCTAGCAGGCGCTATCTAGTTCTATTTAACTTCCAGGTTCAACATTATCCATGCTGCCCAGAGGGGTATCCGGCTATAACTTATGAAATCACAATTGAAAGATCTGATCAATATTTTGGCTTGGTGCTTTCGTTACCGGGAATTGCAATTGGTTTAATAGTTGCACTTTTATATCTACTACCGCCATCATCTGCTGGACGTGTAATATCTCGTGAGTATTGAAAAGTAGCAAAATTCCATCATTTCTCTAACTTTTTGTGATCTAAAATATCAACGATAATTCTGATGATCTCATTTATTGATGCATCATTCAGTGAACTATTTTGATAGCAATTTCAAAAGAGATTTCATAGTAAAGGTGATTTCAATTTCGTTGCAGAAATGGTTTGCTTACTGATACTCGTGTACCTTGGTGTGAAAAATCTCCAACGCATTGGAAAGGTTTTAGCTGTGCCCGCAGGTATTGGAATTTATAAAACTTAGTTAAACGCAATGATTTTCTATCGGGGTGCTGAGTCACACTAGGGTGATGCAGAAGACAGGGGTACGTCGCTAGGTTGCATCATCGACAAAAAATACAAAATGAAGATATTCGGAAAAGTAGTTCACCAGAAAATTCCAAGAAAGGTGACAGAAGAGTTTTTACCAAAGCACTCAATCGCATAGGGGCATTCCTATGTATCTGGGAAATGATATTACACAGTTCCAAGTGAATTCAAATGTGATAATATACAAGATAGGTGACTTGAAAATGCGCAAAAATATTGAATGATTAGAAAAAATGCAGATCAACAATATATCCACTTCGTTGTGTTCGATGTCTATCGATGTCAATTGCATGTCTATCGCATCACTATTATTCAATTCACTATTTTTCTATTCAGTGATCACATTTGAGCTTGATCATTTCGAGGGATGGCACCCCTCCCTATTTTAAAATATGGCAACATCCAAATCTCCGAACAACCCTAGCCAGTCATGCACTACACTGTAAATCGCTCAATACCAATTACATACGAAGGATGCATACCAAATTTTTTTGGTATATCTCTGTATTCTCTTGGTTTATATTTGTATGCTTTTCGTATGTCATTTCAAGTGTGGCATGCTTTACATACTAAAACCATACCAGCACAATGTTAAAAGAAGTCATCAATTATGTCTAAAGACCTTTTTGTTATATATTGATTTAAGACCTTTTGTCAATAAAGATCACACTAATGTTACTAATGTCTTGTAAGTAGTGAGATAATGACATTCAAGAGTCATACTTTCAATACTGAATTCAATTTTAATGCATGAAAGTCTAAAGCATTTCATAAATAATCAATAAGAATTGAACCATCAACAATTATGCATTATGTAATTTTGAAATTAAGCATATTATTAATCCGAAATAAAAAAACCACATTATAATTCATGAATTCAAAAATAGTTATGTTTCAGATATATAAGTCAACATGATTGCACGAAAGATATCGTTTAAATGAATTGATGTTAATCAAGTTGGTTCACAAAGTACATCTAACTAAGCATCCTGTTAATGTTGCTAGACAAGTAGCAACTACGACATAGTCGTGGACCATAAAATTCACCATAAATCTAATCTAGTTAAATATCACGCTATCACAAAGGCAAATTCACGACTGGCATTACTGAAAAAGTTATTTGACAGTAGTATGTAATATATATTTTTTTGCTATGTGACTTAAAGATTCTGATACGAAACACATACCAAGGACATATGAATGAGGATGAATTTGCATTGGGTCTCGTATATAAAACATACCAACAACTCGTATTTCAGTGTAAAGCAGCCAATCACAGATAGAATAGTTCGTATCGCTACATACCAATCACATACGAAATTAAGTGAGATTTCGTATGAAAAACATACCAGATCTCTGTAAACATACGAGAATCTCGTATCAGATGTTAGTTTCGAATTGTATGTGAAATTTGTTGTATGTTTGTATGTAATTTTTGTATCCAGCGATTGAACTGCGTCAATTGAACCTCGTCAGTCAACTTTGTCTTAAGTTATCGTGCTTTCTCAAGTAAATGGCTACTTAGACTTGGATTTACAATCATTTTCTACAATGGGTCTTCAAGAGATTTTTCAGTCTGAAGAAGGGACACAGTGGTGATTTGTATTTTAAAAGTATTTTTAATTGTGAACACTGATTCCTAGACTTATTTGAAGCTTTGCAATTTGTGATGCAAATCGATGGTCACTCATAAAGGACAATGGTACAACATACCGAATTTATAGTGACAGGAAGAAGGATTTAGATACATGCTTCTGCCTAAAACTGTGAAAAATACATTTACATATCGAAATATTTGGTGAAGAAAATTTGCATTAGTAAATGTTCATGAAAACGAAAAATGTTTTATGATTATGGTTAGTCTCAATGACCAATGACCAATCACTCGCAATTAACTTCTGTAGCATGACGAAGCACGGTGTGTTTAAATTTGATTATGATCTTAAAAATTCTACAGAATAACTTCCGCGTTATTTGCATATTCGGAACACACTCAGTCGGGGTAGTTCAAAAGCGCAAATGTTAAGATAGATCATCGTGCTATTTTCGAGAAATTTCAAATTTCGAATTTTCCAGGAAGTATGGAAAATATGGCACATAATTTCACATAGAAGGTTCTCCATGTAAACTATTCGCATTTCCAGGTTTTCTGGCGCTTATTAAGTTGTAGAAGGGCACCACTGCATTGCAGCTGTCCATCGAATCCAGCGAGCTATTTCGAAATATTTTTTTTAATTTTAAACTGTCGTTTAAAAAATTACATTAGGTCTGTCTCAAAACGGATACCATTGAATCAACGAGAATCATGTCACGTGTACGACCAACCAGCAATAATATCTATCAATCACTAAGAACCCACAAATACAGGGTGGACCAAAAGATTCCGATCCCCTACAGCTTTCTAAGTGAAAACAGAAATTCGAAGGATAAAAATCTACATATCATCCATGAATGCACATAAATGAACGATGACTGCTACAGGGACAAAATCTTACCTGTCTATTTGATGACGGTCAATCGTCCCGTAACCGCAGAAAGCAGTTCTTATGCAGGATGGTGTATGAGCACATACAGCGAAGAAAGCGGTCACTGTTTTGGGACGATGATGGACATACTGTTTGGAAAGATTTGCCTGGAAATTCAGTGGACCTAAACATCAGTGAACATAATATTCGGTCGATTCTTCTGGATTCTATGTTCAAGTATCCACGACCGAGAAACAGAGAGGAGTTTATTGCGAGAGTGAAAGATGAGTGGGATTCCAAGGAACTGTCCTATCTCAAATCGTTGGTCGAAAGCTTCCCTACTTGTGTCTTGGGATGTCTGAGAAATGATGGTAAGAACACGAAATGCTGACTTCTGACATTTGGAGATTATATATAGTTATTTTTACACTAAAATTATATGCATTCATGAATAATAAATGGAATTTTATGCGACGAATTTCTGTTTTTACTTGAGAAGCATTGGGGGGTCAGAAATTTTTGTTCCACTCTGTATTATAACTTGCCAATCTTATGCGAACAGCTATATCATCAATAAAACTAAAAAAACGTAATAGAAACAATGTGATCTGAAATAAAATTTGACATGATAAATTGATCTTTATATATTTCCAGATGAAACAAATAGATTTCCAGACTAAAATCAACAATTCCGCAAATCAGGAGATGAGACCCGTGGTATTCTGTACCGCACCTATTCATACTACTTTTTGCGTTTAAAAAGCAATTTATTTCGAAATAGTTCGCTTGATACATAGTTATAGCTTAACAAGCGCCAAAATACCTGGAAATGCGAATAGTTTTTATGGAGAACCTTCTATATGAAGCTTATATAAGCATAATATTTTCCGTACTATTTACAAAATTTGAAATTTGAATTTTCAGGAAAAATAGCTCAATGACTCTTTTAAGGTGATTATCGAATTCAGACCCACCGTGGAAGACGACTTGAGATTGAGTCTTTAATCACATTTTAAACTCTGCTTGAAAAGCGAAAAGCCAATATGAGATGACACAAGAGGCTTACAGATCTGAAATAAAGGAATGTGAGATACATCTGTTCAGTTATTCATAAATGACAGAATTCTAGACAGACCAATGCAACGATAGTTACTAAAAACTCCCATTCCCTCAGTTCACTAATTTTCCAGGGAACGGATCGGAACCTAATTCATTCACTCAAAATAAGTTCGAAGGCACTTATGCAGTACATCGCTAGTGAATGCGAAAGTTTTATGAACATTATAATGAACAATTAATGCGAGAATCGCGCATATTAACAGATAATTGGTGTATCCCCCAATGATTACGCTATTCGTCCACAAAAAATCATTTTATACAAATGAAGAATTCGCTTCATAGTGTGTAAATTAAGTCCCTCCGGAAAAGTATTTTGCTCCCAAATAGCCGAAAATAAATAATTTCACTCCAAACCAATTTTACTGAATGCGCAATGAACATATATTTTAGTTAAAACAACAAAATCAATCGTATTGTTCAATATGACCACCACCGTTTTCTACACAAAGAATGTACCTTTCGCGCAAACTATCAAACACTCGTTCAAGCATATTTTCGTCAATAGCATGCACGACAGACGTAATTTCGTTCTGTAGTTCCTCGATGGATTGATAAACGACATTCGGACGATAAACACGAGTTTTCACAAAGCCCCAAAGAAAAAAGTCTAATGAAGTTAAGTCGGGGCTTCGTGCAGCCCAATGAATTGGTCCATCACGGCCAATCCAGCGATTTAAGAAATTTACATTCAAAAAAGAACGGACAGAGAGTCCCCAATGTGGAGGAGCACCGTCTTGCTGGAAAATTAGAGTTGCTCTTTGCCGTCGACTGAGCTGTGGCACAAAATAATTCTCCAACATGTCTTGATATTTTTTCTGCTGTCACAGTCCCGCCGATGAAGTACGGACCAAAGAGCTGTCCTCTTCTCAATGCACACCACACGTTGACTTAAGGTGATTGATGAACCACTTCGTGGATTAAATGAGGATTTTCGTAATCCCAATATCGACAGTTATGTTTGTGAACATGCCCACTTGTGTAGAAAGTCGCCTCATCAGAAAAGCAAAGGTTCTGTAGTTATTATCAATCAAGTCAACAAGCTGTTGACACAACGCCCGACGGGTGGCATGATCGTCGAACAAAGCTTGGGTGTTGTGGAACTTGTAGGCTTTCATTCCTGCCGATCTAAGAGACTTGTGAACAGTCGTGTGTGAAACATCGTGTATCTTTGCCGCTTTCCGTGTCGAAGATGGGTTATGATGGAAATAACTTTCTATTTCCATAGCCTTGTTTTCGTCTTTTGATCTTCCACTTCTCGGCAGGTCCTGTACAGATCCTGTTGATACAAATCGGTCGAACGTGGAAGTGATCGTTTTATCTGTTGGTGGACGCGTATGGAAGTTTGTTCTCCACGCTCGCTGAACCAGTGTGACAGACTTAAATTCTGCCATCTGAAGCACAATGAACACCCTTTTCTCAGTTGAAAGCATTTTGCAAGTAAAGAGGACGAATTGCTTTCTCTCTCTCTCTTCATTAAGACTGATTTGAATGACGTTCATCGCTGATGGTCCAAGGAAATCAATCATTCAATTTTCACTGTCAACTGTGTTCACCGCTTGCGTTTGTCAACAATGCAATGACGTCATAATATCTGATCCATATATCATTTCTGTTGAACACTGAAATTACGTTTGCAGCATAGCAGTGGCGTGCCGAGGCATTCTTTCGCCCTGTGGCGAAAAATGAATATTGCGCCCCACTCCTGCTTTACACCAAGTAGACTACACTTAGCACAATTGAAAACGCACCACCTGTCAAATCCAGCTAATTCGAAGTAAATCGCTTCGATTGAATATGGAATGAAGGACGCACGCTAATTGACATAGATATCTGCACGACGGCGGTCTGGTGGTGGGATTGCGTAATTGTTCAGACTGAATTACTGAAGCAAGCATTATTATTACCGAATTACTTAGCAAGCATGTGTTCAAATTGAACTTCGATCATAAATTATAAAATTAACGACTTATTATGGGAAATGACGGTTTTGTGAAAAATCTTAAGATGGTGCGTCAAATGTCTGATGCCGAAAGATGGAGTGCTATTGGCATGCTTGACGCTGGAATGTCCCTTCGGGCAGTCGGACGACATTTCGGTCGTTCGCATACGACGATTGCCCGACTTCTCAAGAAAGCGAGAGCAAATGGTACCGTGGCACATGCTGGCGTTGGTGCAGTTCGTCATACAACTGCCAGAGCTGACCGGCGATTGCTCAGAATGGTGCGAGGCAATCCCACACTCCCCGCAACTCTGCTACGACTGATGTGGGGCGAAAGAAGTCGCAGAGGCAACATCCTGAGCTCGGGCACCATAAGAAATCGGCTTCGAGAGCAAGGACTTCGCTGAAGGAAGATGCGCAAATGCCCCAGATTAACACCTGCGCATGTGGCACGAAGAGAGCGGTGGGCGATGCAACGAGTTCACTGGAGACTACCACAATGGAGACGTATCATCTTCACTGACGAAAGTCGGTTTCGTCTGTTCCGCAATGATGGCCGCATTCGTGTTTGGCGTGTGCCACGCCAAGAGATGCTGCAGCAACACGTCCAGCCTACTCATCAGCAACAGGGGCCATCCGTTCACGTGTGGGCAGGCATCACCCTGACGGGCAAGATCGAGCTGGTAGTGCTCAACACGAACGTGACTGGTGAGCGTTATGCTGAACTGCTGCAAACGCATCTTCTGGCATTTGCGACTCGAACATTCGGAGACGTGGCCAACTGGATCCTGCAAGATGATAACGCACCTTCACATCGTGCATACAATGTGACGCAGCTGAAGAAAAACTTAGGGATACGGACTCTTCGCTGGCCATCAAGGTCGCCGGACATGAACCCAATCGAGCACGTGTGGGATTATCTGAAGCGCCAAGTTCAGCAGCGGGACCCGCCTCCGCAAACACTGCGTGAATTACAAGAGACAGTGGTTGCAGTTTGGCAACAAATTCCTCAAAATTTTCTGAGACGGCTCGTCCTCAGAATGCCGCGACGAATCAGTGCCTTATTGACTGCTCGCGGAAGTTATACCGGCTATTAACTTGTACAAGTATAGATGTTATGTTTAATAATTTCTTTTCTTAATCACTAAAAGTTTGTCCTATTCATTTACATTAGCTGTCAATCATGTCATTAGACCCCTGACCGCCGTCGGGCCGTAGCACAGATATCTATGTCGGTTAGAATGCGTCTTCCATTCTTCATCAATCGTGTACAGCGATCAATTTGACGGATTTGACAGGTGGTGCGTTTTCAATTGTGCTAAGTGTATATGGCGGCTGCAATTCGGTAACAGTATTTTGCGCCAGGGGGTGCCGCCCCCACCTGCCCCTCCCCTCGTCCCGCCACTGTACGTTTGTCTTTTATGCCATTTACGAAGATGCTTGGGCGAGTGTTTGGTAGTTCGAAAACTGAAACTATCACCCTTTCCTTTAAATTATCTATTAGATATATAAGAAATGGCGGTTGTCCGGCAAACCAGTAAAAACTAAAATATATGTTCATTGTGCATTCAGTAGAATTAGTTTGGAGTGAAAATATTTATTTTCGGCTATTTGGGAGCAAAATACTTTTCCGGAGGGACTTAATTTACACACTGTATTTTGCGCCCAGTGCGAACAACTAACTCTGTGTTCGGCTGTTTTACGAACATGCACACTGTAAATCGCTGGATACAAAAATTACATACAAACATATAACAAATTTCACATACAATTCGAAACTGACATCTGATACGAGATTCTCGTATCCTTACAGAGATCTGGTATGTTTTTCATACGAAATACCACTTACTTTCGTATGTGATTGGTATGTAGCGGTAAGAAATTATTCTATCTGTGATTGGCTGCTTTACACTGAAATACGAGTTGTTGGTATGTTTTATATACGAGACCCGATGCAAATTCATCCTCATTCATATGTCTCTGTCATGTGTTTCGTATGAGAATCTTTAAGTCACATAGCAAAAAAATATATATTACATACTCCTGTCAAATAACTTTTTCAGTAATGCCAGTCGTGAATTTGCCTTTGTGATAGCGTGATATTTAACTAGATTAGATTTATGGTGAATTTTATGGTCCACGACTATGTCGTAGTTGCTACTTGTCTAGCAACATTAACAGGATGCTTAGTTAGATGTACTTTGTGAACCAACTTGATTAACATCAATTCATTTAAACGATATCTTTCGTGCAATCATGTTGACTTATATATCTGAAACATAACTATTTTTGAATTCATGAATTATAATGTGGTTTTTTTATTTCGGATTAATAATATGCTTAATTTCAAAATTACATAATGCATAATTGTTGATGGTTCAATTCTTATTGATTATTTATGAAATGCTTTAGACTTTCATGCATTAAAATTGAATTCAGTATTGAAAGTATGACTTTTGAATGTCATTATCTCACTACTTACAAGACATTAGTAACATTAGTGTGATCTTTATTGACAAAAGGTCTTAAATCAATATATAACAAAAAGGTCTTTAGACATAATTGATGACTTCTTTTAACATTGTGCTGGTATGGTTTTAGTATGTAAAGCATGCCACACTTGAAATGACATACGAAAAGCATACAAATATAAACCAAGAGAATACAGAGATATACCAAAAAAATTTGGTATGCATCCTTCGTATGTGATTGGTATTGAGCGATTTACAGTGTACCAAGAAACGTATGTACTTATACTTCATATGTTCTTGGTTTTGAACGATGTTTGCACAACTGGTTGAAGAAAGATTGTATTCTGAACCTTCCACATTTCAGCGGGCTATATGATGGCTGCGATGGTTCTGGATCTAATCGCAATAGTTTGGTCCATTCTGGCAGCCGTTTTGTGGATGCAGCACTCAAATAGAAGAAGTGAACAAGGATGCATGGACTCGGTGAGTTACTAAGAGCATTATTTTATCAATATGCATTCAGGGGCCTGTTTCATAAAATTAAGCAGTCTGATATGTATCAGTGACATTTTCAGCAGTGAAATATAAAGCACTGCTTTAAATGGCGTTTCATAAAAATTAATTTTCCGATTGTAGATTAAGCAGTCTAAATTAATCAGTGATACATATAGCGTTTCATAAAGATTTCGGACTGATGAAAACACTGATATATATCAGTGTGATTGAGTGATTAAAACAATTGTGGATAATTCTTCGTAAATAAAATAATTTTTGACAGCATAGAGTAAATATGTAGGCAGAGTGTCGATTTAAAAAAGTACCTGTATACAGTGAAACATTTTGTATGAAAAGATTCAGTTTTTTCGGAGATAACGTTCCTGCGGTCCAAAACATTATTTGAGCAGTATTGAAAAACCTCAATATTTGCCAATTTAATTAGTACCGACATGACTCCCCGTTGTAAGTAGTATGAAACAAGTTGGAAATCAAAAGGAATGAATATTCGCTAACAAGCATTGCAACTAAGCGGAAATTGTGCTGATGATCAAGAAAATGTAATGAACGGCATTATAATGGAAGTCTCCATAAAAAGTTGAGATTTTATTGTGCTGTCGTGGCTGAAATTTCATATTTTTGATTCAATGTTCATCGGCATGAATTTATGATTGACTAAATTCATGTTTCATTTCTTGAATCCGAATAGTGATGTGCACCCATTTACAGCTTTCAAAGTTAATGAAAATCATTGTCTTTGATTTTGTTATTTTGCTCTACCAGCTGCTTGTGATAAGATCGCGCTTAAGAAGATTCTCTTGTGGTTCAGCATGAAAGCAATGGGGTCATCGAGTTGCTAATTTAACAAACATTACCGCTCCGAGGCTGTCATGACACGTACAATCTGTAAAATAAGATCACTTCCTTCCAAAGATAGCTTCCTTTTGCATTACTATCATGATCAGTCAATTCCGTTGTAATTTCTTTAAAACTACATAGCTGTGCATGTCTCACATTTGGAAACAATTCCAACTGTATTCACCTCGAGTTCATTTAATAAAATCGAACGTGTATACACATTGGAGATTTAATAAATGCGGAGTTTCCAATCTACCTAATATACTTACTCTATGTTTGACAGTAATTGAATCAATAATTAGAGAAGTCAATCTGAGGCAAATGGTGGAATATTTGAGAATCTTTTTTTCTAGCTGTCATCGATGTATGTAAAAGTCAATGCCTCAACGTCTTTTAATATTGAAGTGATTTCATTACATGCCGTACCTCATTAGACGAAAGAAATCGAAGCCCTCAAAGCAGCCCTTTATAATTTTGCTGTTACCGGACGTTTTATCGTCACAGTATTGCCACTTTTCAAAGGAAGAATTTTTCAATAAACAGTATCCAAATTTGCCATTCTGACAAATAGTTTGCTACTGACAGTAAAATTGAAAATCAAAAGCCGTTTTCCCATTTTTAAGTTGTATTTGCAATCATTTCTCCGATATTTTAAGTTTCTATAACTTTCTCGATGATCCCTCAAGAGGTTGATAGAAATCTTCACATTTCTATCAGTGAATTTCCATATTTTCAATTTTCGCGCGCTACTGATACTTCTTTGTGAAACGCGATTCTTTTCCATACTGCTTAAAATACTGATTTTAATATTTGGTTTTGTGAAACGCTGTTAATTTCGACTGCTTTAAATCACTGATTTAAATCACTGCTTTATATTTATTTTAAGAAACGCAAAAAATTTTCCACACTGATAAAAATGCTGATATAAAGCAGTGATATATTTTATGAAACAGGTCCCAGGTCTATTCAGACAATTTCTATACTAAACTAGATGATTAAACTAAATGATTAAATCGTCTTTTTAGAAATCAGCATATCAGTTTACACTTTCTGCTGTGATTACTAGGTTCAGACTATAGCACTTCGATTAATAAACTATTTATTGCCCCACTATCTTGTATCAACGATTTCTTCTCTGCTTACAGTTCCTGTCGAAATTGTCGTGCATTTGCTGTCTACCATCAATGAACAGCGGCACGCAGACTGAAGACGATCATTCTAAATCAGAGCAAAGGTAGGCACAATTTAGACATCTCACAAAATAAATTTTAAGTCTATCTTAATGTGAATATCCAAAGAGATTGTCAACTATTAAGTCAGTAACAGACCTCAAGACATTTGATTCCCCAACCACTCTCGAACGGTCGATGAATCGAACCCTCACCTTCTGCACTAAGGCACGTTGATAGCATAAACGGATCGAATGCGAGTGAACCACGGACTTCGGTTCGATTCCTGAGTCGAGCGATCGGTGTGCGGTCGGGGAATTAAAGGTGTTGAGGCTTTTTATTGACTTATTGCTTTATTATTTTTCTTTTTTATTGCTATTCTCTTTAGATATTCAATGTGCTGCGACAGACATTTGTTGTCAATATATGAATGTGATATTCAGTTTTCTAATTCGAGATATAGCATCATCCATATACAAAAGATTTGTCCCTTGGTGGATTTACACAACTTACCTCTGACTGACTGCCATATTTCAGTGATATTTCACGACTCTGCAGTCGCATCATAAGGGCATGTGAAACAGAAATACAAGATATAGATATACATTCATTCTTTATTTATAGAAGAATGAATGATGTTGCAAATATAATTGTTGCAAAAATAAATGCAACTCCAATAATTATTATATTATTATTGGAATTGTTGCGTGATTCAGTCTTGTGACTGAAGTCTCAACTCTACTTGTATTGTGATTTCCCTAAACGTCCCCATTTTCCCTATTGCAGGGAAGCAACAGGCCCTGACCGCACGGCTATGACCGAGCGTAAATGAGAATTGTCATCTTTACAAGATACAGAATAAAGTACAACTCACTCGAATCAACACGCGTTTCTACAGAATAATATATTTTATATGCATTTATATTTCATAATATATTGGAATAATATTATTTATACTCTAATAATAATAAATGATGTTGCAACAAGGGATCAATTATGAACTGAAACTGTACAATATACACAAAGAAAAGAAACATAGATAGATATATACATGTATAATGAAAAAAATATATAAATTAATTAAAGAGCAAAGAAAACGAAAAGAAAAAAATACAGTATACTTGTACACATATGCACAAAATAATAATGAGTAAAAAAGCAAGTAATTGGAAATAAATAACAATAATGAAAATAAATAAATTGCCAAAAATCATATTGCCGAATGATCCCATCGCCGAGGATGAGAAAGAGGAATCTCTTTCCAAATTCCGTCCCTTAATTGCAACAAATTTTCTGTAATTCTGTAGACTAAAATTCTGCACTGTAAACTGTAGACAGCCAAAATGATCAGACAATTTCAACAGACAGCATCAGACAATCAACAGCCAAAAGTGGCTGTTCAGAACAGACAAGATGAGACAATCACCACACAAAATATCAGCCTGTCTATTTTTCTAGAAATATTGACACTGGAACGATTTGACACTAGCTACTTACAGTATATCTGGACACTCCTAATCATATCTGTTCTATCACTGTCCAACTCACTCACACAAGCATTCTTATATGCAGATTATGAACTTCTCCGATATCTTCCAAGATGTTTTTTGTTCTGTCGCTGTCAACTTTCGGGAAGTTTATATACCCTTGAGAGTTATAAAGAACATAGTAAAAACAGAATTAAAAGATGGCATCAATATGTCAAATATTCAGACCGGTTATTCCAATGCCTTCAAGTATTTCAAAAGAACCCTACTTATTTAAACATTGGATATTCTAATAATCGAAAATTATCAAGGATACCATACAATTTTGATAAAAGTAGTGGATATAAGTAGTCATAAGTAGTATGATATGCAGTAAACGTAGTAATACAAATTAGTCCGTGCGATGAGACAAAAATTGTCTGATAAGCAGGAAATTTATATGATAATACGAAGCATCAGCCAAAATACTGATTTGGCTGATAAATTGTCTGACAAGTGGCTGTTTACAGTTTACAGTGTGCGTAAAGCATACACTTCCGATAGAGATTTTAAAAATTTTGAAAATGTCGACCTATAGCGCATTCTTAGTAACTCTGCATGACATAGGGACTGAAAAAATTGTCAATAAGTCACTAAATAATTTCATTATTTTTTCTCTCTTCCAGCGGACAGCAATGCTTCGGATTGTCTGCTGTACAGCGCTTCTGCTTGGTTCTGGATCGCCTGTTCTGTTTGATCAACATCGTACTTTTTGTCGTGATGTTTTTATGCTTGGGAATATAAGCATAAAATGACGAAACACAAAATCCCTACCCTTTTACGAGTAGAAAGTGATATTTGCGAAACATTCTAGTGCACTTTCAAACTATGGATTTGAATGTCTTCATATTGTAGCAACTTTTATTAATTAAACTATACACCATATAAGTGTATAACTTTGTAATACATTAATATGCTTCACCCTGTGCTGTAATGTGCGTTTTATCGTGTTATGGTGTTACCAAACATTATATTCCCATCAGACTGTCAATCATTAATAGTCATATTGACGCATTTAACCCTTTTATAGCGTACACACTTTCACGTGCCTCTTGCATAAATTGGGACAATGTGATCCATGCGATATTTCTGTATTTAGCGCAGTTTTGAGAACTTTCCTTACTTTGATGCACATGTACAAACTAGATGATGACGTAAATGTTGCATGATACAAGTTCAGAACTCAAAACTCTCATGTGAGGGTCTGCCAGTACACAGCCATTGCATCATATGTGTCGAAGAGCAGTTTTGATTCATTATCTCGCCTTGAGCGATGCTGAAGCGCGCATTTGACTATAGAGTTTCTCAGCCAGGGCCCAATCCTCTCCCCCATTGGGTAATTAGTTCCTAGTTGGGTTTCATGCATAAATCGGGTAAGTAGGGCCCTAGGGCAAACCGGATTATTGATTCGCCCATGCAACACAGAAATGCCCCTTAGGCCAGCGCAGATCCGGGCGCTGACGGCTGCATGGGGGGGGGAAGACAAGGAGAGAAAGCATTTGTTCTCATCTCTGACACGGAGCCCATGTATGTTTAGAGACCTCAGGAAGCCTCAGATAGCGAATCAAATGATGTGATGCAGTAAACAAATGGAGAGCAGTATGCACAAGCCTAACTGCAGAAACAGTGAATCTCTTCGTCCCCTTCCCAGCATCGTCTTCAATGCAGCTCTCGTAGAATAATGAGAGAGAGAGAGAGAGACGGCTTATTCTCGAATGTCAAGGAGTATTCGTAGGTACATCATATCATTTCATGAGCACAATACGTTAACATTCAAACTAAGAAAAAATAAATTAATTTCAATCATTTCACGCCATTGCTGATAGTTGTTCAGCCGACTGAATGGTCAGCTCAGTTATCTGCAGACCTCTTAGCAGTAAAACGCAGTGATCTTGATATGTGCGTTGGATGGGACTCATGTTTGAGACCAATGGACCTATTAGCCACGTAAACTGGCTTTGTTCTCAAAATCATGAAGTCCAATGACAATGCTGAGCATGCGTGGGGTGCACAGACTTCGATTGTGAGAATTTGCAATGTTTCGACTCATAAGTCATGACATCCAATAATAAGAGGAAGTCATGGAGGAGACAATCAGAAGAAATCCCAATGAAAAGGTTGAAGAACATCTATCCTGTGTCGACTATTGGACAAATTATGTAATAGCAAGACCTCGCGACGATGCTTGCGACTATTGATGTGTTCTTTATCAGATGCTATCAGATGAACGCTATCAGTACTTTATCAGATACTACATAGTGAAGAAATGAATAATGAAGAAAGCGTGAGGTCTTAACAAGCAAATCAACGAACACATGTCTTTCTTCAATGGACAACCAATGTTCCTTGAATTGTTCCAATTGACACCAACGTTCCAATGAATGAAAACTGAATTTAACAATGAAAGATCATCGCAATGCCAAAGTTGGCGTCTTGGCCCTGTTTAACCCTCCTACTGCGCACATAGAGGCGCCGCGCCTCATATCAAATTTTATTGTTGACCTCTCCGATGCAGCAGCTACTTGCTATGTGTATTCTGTTTCTTTGTCATTGAGCATTAGACTCTTTCAAATACATTGTCACTTTGACTTTTAATTTTAATTAAATTTCTTATTCAGTATTTTGTTCAACTATAGCGTTTTCTGCGCTCATAGGATTTGTAATAATAATAATAGTAACTTTATATTTGAAAAAATAGGAATCAAAACTAAGCACATTGATCACAAAATGGTGATGACAGGTAAACGGAGAAGGTAAGTCAAGTAAAGTGAATAAAGTACTGCTGTCCATTTAGATCATTATATATGATGGAGGAAATAATTATTATGGTGCAAGATCGATACTGTCTTCATATCAATATACTATTTAACGCCCATAAACGGAAAAGCAAAGTTTCCTCTCAACCAAACATGCTTCGGAATGTTTATTTATTACATCGTCAGCGGCAAACACAAGTTAAGGTAAAATCGAGGGTTTATATACAGAATTCATGGCGTGATACAAATACAGTTCAAAATAACAGTTTTCGAGACTAAACTGCGGAGAAGGAGTGTCAGGGTGATAAATCAAAGTACAAGAGTGCTGATCTGTTCCTTTCATTAGATAGCCAATCCGATTTTTCTTTCAGTATAATAGATTTCAGTATCAATGGATATCTTGATATTCCGATGATTGAGAAGTTTTCAGCTTTAGAAATATGTGGATGCATAGAAATTTCAGTTTGACACGGGTATTTTTCTAAATGTTCCGAAGTGCGAGAAGCAAAATGACGTCTAGTGGCGACAACGTATCGCATAGGACAGCGATCGCAAGTGTAGAGATATACAACATTTGATTTAACAGCGTTCGCAATTTGTAATTGGAATGATATTGGATTTTATTGGTTCTAAAAACAAGGACTATTTTAGCTTTTTCAGACAGCTTTTCGTTAATATCATTAATACGACGCATCAACATTTTATTAGTGGGCTTTTCATGTAGGCAAACAAATATTCCACTTTTAATAAAAAAGCCCACTGACACATCGAGCTACGTACCCTTTCACTCATCGCATCCAAAGCATATTTTAAGAAATATCCCTTGTAATTTGGCACGTCGAAAAAGAATTATTGTATTGAATGAAGAAAGAAGACAAAACAGATGTATAGAATTAAAAGAGCGGTCACTTGAAATGAAGTACCCATCTCCTCTAATTGACGACGCTATTTATCCAGCGAATTTATTTGTGACCAATATCAGTTAAAATGAGAGCGAAAAGATTAGTCCCTTCATATAAGCTTACAACAAGCTAAATCCTGATATTTTTGGAAAAATCATGAAACCATTATCGTCTAGCATAAGCGTTTTGCAAAGATTTAAAAACTTTAAGTTTATGACTGCATGTAGACAGCCGAAATCTATTTTGTTTCATCTTAGGTCAGCAAACCGAAAAACGATAATGGGCTTTCAAAAATATGGGAAGAAACTATACAAATGTTGTGAAACTATAGAATGTGGAAAAACAGTAAAGTTCAACGGAAAACATTTGAAATAAGACAAAAGATGAATTGTTATTCTTCCAACATAATTTACAAGCTCACCTGCAATAAATGCGATCAATTTTGCGTGGGCCAAACAGTTGACCTCTTTAAAGCTCATATGACAGTTCATAGACAACAAGTTCGAAGCAAAAGATATTCCATCTTTTGGTTAGCCGCCATATCAATCAATATCTGTGGTTTGAAGGCTTTTGTTGGTGAAGGTTTTTGTGCTATGCCATTTTTTCTTCTAACACCTCAGATGACTCGTTCACAGAGAATGGTCGAAGAAACTCATTTTATTAAGATATTTCATCTATCATTGAATTCCTCTTGAATTAGTGATTTATCCTGTGTATGTGTATTTTGAATTTGTATATTCTATGATTTGAATAAACATTCATTTCAGTGCCTTGAAAAGTCAACGAAATGCATCGGCACCTCCTATAAGGCTATTCATTTTTGATTTGGGATTCAAGTGTTGGGATTTTAGTTTCACACACACATATATATATATATATATATATATAAAATCAAAAAATGCTGTTTTGCACTACTCCGAATATACTTAGAGTTTCACGCTACATACGATCAAAGCGGTAAATACAGTACTACGCTACATACAGTTAGCATGAAACAAAGAAGCAATATAAACATAGTAAGTTATAGGGAGGTGTTTTCAAATTACAAAATTGGCAAGAGGAATGCGGCAATGATATTTCACTGATCAGCGAATAGTTGACAGTAAATATTTTCTTCTATGTCTACATGTAGATACAATTTCACACATTTTGTAAATTAAAATATTAGGTTTTTGTGTTAGAATGTGATATTTCTCCATCAGACACACATGACATTTTCTTGTACCACATTTATACGGTGATGTTTCGCAAATTATTTCCCATTTGATGTTATAATTTTTGTTGTTGTTCTTCAATATCCAAATAAATTTCGACAATGCTGTTTCGTTTTCATAACTGATGTTCGTGAAAGACTTTTTGTGATTGCGATATCTCGTTTTGAAGCTGTTTCCTGTTTGACCGATGTATGGAAGATCTTTGCCATCTTCTGTTGTTACCGTCGCTTTATACACAACGTATTCCTTCAAGAGGACATTCATCTTTTTTCCTGCAATTGCATTGTTGCTCACTGGATTGCGTTTGGTTAGTTTCGCTGCTGTTTGAGTTGTTTTCGTTTTTGTTTGAATTCAATTTCTTGCTTGCTGTTATGCTGCTTGATAGTATTTCTCATATTAGTCATGCAGCTATAACTCACTTTTATGTTGTTTCTGTTGAAAAGAGTTCAATATGTATGGTTGGAAGGAAAGTGCTTATTCACTAATGAGAGGAATTTATGTCCAATATCTGTTTTTACATTTTGACTGAACGGCGGGTTGAACCAGATGATATTTCGGCGCCCTTGTTTCTTATTTTCTGCTTTCTTGAACTTCAACTTATGCCTGTATCCACACAATCATCTGGTTCAACCCACCGTTCAGTCAAAATGTAAAAACAGATATTGGACATAAATTCCTCTCATTAGTGAATAAGCACTTTCCTTCCAACCATACATATTGAACTCTTTTCAACAGAAACAACATAAAAGTGAGTCATAGCTGCATGACTAATATGAGAAATACTGTCAAGCAGCATAACAGCAAGCAAGATATTGAATTCAAACAAAAACGAAAACAACTCAAACAGCAGCGAAACTAGCCAAACGCAATCCAGTGAGCAACAATGCAATTGCAGGAAAAAAGATGAATGCCCTCTTGAAGGAATACGTTGTGTATAAAGCGACGGTAGCAACAGAAGATGCCAAAGATCTTCCATACATCGGTCAAGCAGAAAACAGCTTCAAAACGAGATATCGCAATCACAAAAAGTCTTTCACGAACATCAGATATGAAAACGAAACAGCATTGTCAAAATTTATTTGGATATTGAAGAACAACAACAAAAATTATAACATCAAATGGGAAATAATTTGTGAAACATCACCGTATAAATGTGGTACAAGAAAATGTCATGTGTGTCTGATGGAGAAATATCACATTCTAACACAAAAACTTAATAATTTAATTTACAAAAAGTGTGAAATTGTATCTACATGTAGACATAGAAGAAAATATTTACTGTCAACTATTCGCTGATCAGTGAAATATCATTGCCGCATTCCTCTTGCCAATTTTGTAATTTTATCAAAGCTCTGACACCCATTGAGCACTCTACGCAACTGTATATTGCATATAAAAAACCATATATATATATATATATATTAGTGTACTTGGGCAGCAATGCCCTATTTTTGCAGCAATCATTAGAGAGGTTGTCGTTCTGTAGTTTATTGCATTTTTGAAGGGACTCTTCTGTTTTTCTATAAATTTCTTTTCCTTCAGTTGTTAAATGATTCAATGTAATTTTGGAATACTATTTTATTAAAAAATAAAGGCTCAACGTTTCGGACAGTACACTGACCATTCTCAAGAGATAAAAATTGTGAAGGTTATTACATGTCAAAAATTCTAAATTCAAAAAGACAGATGACATCTGGAAATCTATGAAGTGATACAAATAGAGATATAGCATCATACTATGAATCCTGCAAGCAGAATTGAGCTTTATCATAGAAAGTTGGAGGCTAAATAACATTCAGATTTCGGGTGAGGCCCATGTCACGCTTATTTAGAAAGGTGGATTTTTCTTTTATTGTGATGGATTCGGCATACGGTTTGGAGCATATTTTTGTCGAAGCATTTGAATATGATCTTCATGGCAGAATATAGATTTCTTGGCTTTTGGTCATGAACTTCAAGGAAATGTATTTTGATTGACCCGTTGTTTTCATGTTGCTTAGATCGTGTTTTCAGTTGATTTGTTGTATAACCTATGTATTGAATATTGTTACAAATATCCTCGTCACGTGAAAATTGGTATACAACATGATCGTCTGATGTCAGCTCGTCTAAATTTGTTTTGATTGCATTTCCTAATTTCTTGTTCTTGTAAAAAACGCGTACTTTGATTTTTGTTTCAGGGGAAGTCGTTACACTATCATTGACAATCTTCATCAATCTTCTTTCTTCTACAGTAGAGTTGGAAGTTAATTGTCCTTGAAAATAGAAAATAATGTTGATTGGTTTTCATTTTTCTTCAATAACTTTTCAACATGATATTCAAGTATTTATCAATGAACAACATTGGGTAATGATTGTTTGTCAAAATTTGCTTAATTTTCAATATTTCATTGTCGAAAGCTGACCAAGAAGAACAAATAGCAAGTGTGAAGATAACTTTTGATCACAGAAGTTTTATAATTTGTAAGCAGAAAACGAGTTAAAGTCAAGGCATGACCAATCAGAGATTGGTTTGCGATATACCGAGAAAGATAGTGAATGTTCTTGTGACATAAACATCCAAAAAAGGCAATGACTTATTCTTTTCTTCCTCTGAGGTGAATTTTAAGACCGATTCCAACTCAATTTTTTGCAAAATCTTCTTCGGTTGTTCTTTTGTTCTTAGAATGAGAACCGTGTCATCTACGTATCGGTAATAGCACACTAGTTTGTCAACATCATGAAGATTATTCATCAAATTAGTTTCAATATAAGACATATAGAAATTGGCATTAAGAGGACCTAAAGTCGAACCCATGGACACACCATCAATTTGGCGATATAGTTTGTCATTCCAGAAGAATGGAGTTTGCGCTGTACAAATTAAGAGAAGTTTTTCTAAAATTGGTCGTGAAACTTTCGGAGAAGGAAGAATGGGATGATTGAAAGATCTATCCAAGATGATTGATGTGTCAACAACAGGCACGTTGGTAAACAAACCAACAACATCCATGGAGGCCATGAAATGGTTTTGTAAATTTTGAAGATTGGACGTCTTTGCTACGAAATCAAAAGACGAATCAGTGACGTATTGATAATCACAATATGGTTTTAGCGTGGAATTGAGAAATTGCGCCAAATTTAGACGAGCTGACATCAGACGATCATGTTGTATACCAATTTTCACGTGACGAGGATATTTGTAACAATATTCAATACATAGGTTATACAACAAATCAACTGAAAACACGATCTAAGCAACATGAAAACAACGGGTCAATCAAAATACATTTCCTTGAAGTTCATGACCAAAAGCCAAGAAATCTATATTCTGCCATGAAGATCATATTCAAATGCTTCGACAAAAATATGCTCCAAACCGTATGCCGAATCCATCACAATAAAAGAAAAATCCACCTTTCTAAATAAGCGTGACATGGGCCTCACCCGAAATCTGAATGTTATTTAGCCTCCAACTTTCTATGATAAAGCTCAATTCTGCTTGCAGGATTCATAGTATGATGCTATATCTCTATTTGTATCACTTCATAGATTTCCAGATGTCATCTGTCTTTTTGAATTTAGAATTTTTGACATGTAATAACCTTCACAATTTTTATCTCTTGAGAATGGTCAGTGTACTGTCCGAAACGTTGAGCCTTTATTTTTTAATAAAATAGTATTCCAAAATTACATTGAATCATTTAACAACTGAAGGAAAAGAAATATATATAATATATACATATTTATCTGGGGGAGCATACTTAGAACATATTCATCGCGCAATTGTAGTGATCTCATGACCTCAGTCGATTCGGCACTTGTATGTAAATATATAGGCTGTATCACAAAAAACCGCCGTTTCCAAAAATAGTGTATTTGAAATGTACAGTACTCATTGAAGACGTTAAAGATACATAATATGATTACGTGATTGCGTACTAAATTTGAATACATAATTTAAATGTAATTGCCTCCTTTTTCAATCACCTTTTGCATATGCTCCATTAATTTGCTCAGAGCTCGCGACATACGTTCCACTGTAAACATAGGCAACTCTCGAGTCAGAAATTCACTAATGTCTTCAGCTGAATTGAAATTTGAGCGAAGTGCTTCAAGTCTTGGAAAAATGTAACGGTCACACAAATTTTAATCGGGAGAGTACGGTGGTTGACGTAATAGGCGAATATTCATATCTTCTATGTGTTCAGCAGCAGCACGCGCTGTGCGCGGCCGAGCATTGTCGTGCTGCAAGCCCATGTTTTCAGGAAGAATTGGATTCGATTTCGTCCTGAAATAATTCACTAGATTTGAACGAAATTTAATGTATCTATCCGCATTTATATGCTCATTTCTTTGCAGTATTTCGAAATAATGGTGGCCTCTTTGGGAAACAGCTATAATAACGAGAAACTTTTCTTCCATAATAGATCTTCTTGCAGTCTGTCTGATGTCGTCATCGCCAAATGGATCAACCCAACTACCAATTTTATTGCGAGGCTGAAGTTTTCTACAATAGAAAAACTTCTCATCTACTGTAACCAAGTTAGATTTAGTCAATCTGGATGACAACGATTCCAATAAATCCTGACATCTTGCAACGCGAACAGATTTGTTGTGTTCGGATAAAGTATGGGGTATCCATTTGGTGTGGATCCACAGTTTATCTAGATCTTCAACCAAAATTATCTGTACAATGGTGTGTGATATTTCCAGATTGCCAGCAATTTCACGGAGTGTTAAGTGAGGATCATTGTTAATCATTTGTTCCACCGCTTCCACATTTTCTTTTCTAGAGTCACTGATTGACCGTCCTATGCCACTTCTTCGTCCAAAACTAGTACGACTGCCCCCACGAAATTCTTGACACACTTCTCGAATCCGTCGTACACTGATGGTCTGATCAGGCCATGATTTATTTATCATAGCAGAAATTTCAGCCGCATTCTTTCCACATCGACGTCAACTTTCAATGAAAAAGTATAGATATTCTTTTGTGCATTCCATTTACACACTGAACAAACTGTCACTCATGAAATGGCATCACTTTGCTTGCATTGAATTTTAATATCGTGAGGCAAACGGATCGATAAAATGAAATTAGTTACACTTACAAAATGATCGCATAACTACTTAGTACGATAATTAAATAACGTCAAATTGTTACGAAAAAAGAAAGAGAACGTCATTTTATCGAACGGCGTAATATTATGTATCTTTAACGTCTTCAATGAGTACTGTACATTTCAAATACACTACTTTTGTAAACGGCGGTTTTTTGTGATACAGCCTATACTTACAGACTTGGTATGCTTGGGATCGAGCCGGAACCAGTAAAATTCCAGGTGATCTGGTAGCCGCATAAAGGCTTAGTATAGAAAATCACCTACGAGACCGTCGAATTTCATTCAGGCGTCCAGCTGCCACATGAACGCGGTTTTGTCGTCATGAACGCCAAACAATCTTCTTTTAGAAGGAAATTTTGATTACTTTTGATGAACAGGTTTGGCAGCGAAATTGATTTCTCTTGTCAGTTCACGGTTTACAGTGCATCTAAAATCCTTAGATTGATAACCATGTTGATTAAATCGTGATAAATTGGGGGTACAATGGCAACATGTCGTTTTGAAGCGATGTCGGCATTCTAGGTAGCTCTAAATGCACTGTCATCTAGACTATGTAACTGATGATAGAAAATTAAGTTGCAAATTTCTCCTTGTTCTAAAAGAATAAAAGTTAACAATAT
>CAJQUW010012691.1:0-51602 GCA_907163375.1 Prostheceraeus crozeri
CCATTATTTCTATTTCATTGCACCATAGATTTAGAAATGTAAATAGACAATGTCTATTCCTAGTCCGTGGATAAAAGTCTTATGTATTTCTAAGTTTTGGCATAGACTTCTTAATTTCATAGTTTGGCCGACAAATAGGACGCTAGGATATCTAACATCTTCCAGATGGGGATGCATGAATAGAAATAAATTACCTTCACTTGATTGAAAGTCCTCGTCAGTACTCTTAGTGACACTGTTAAGCAAATGGTTCGTACTGAAGGTTTGAAAGGGTCCGGAGAGTCAGTATGAGGACCATGTGGTCCGTATTCAGTTAAACATGCTCACAACTTCTACTTACAAGTTCATCGGACCGGTTTTCTCTTTTGTACCTCAAATATCCAGAATATGGACTGCATTTGTTACTTCGGAACTTTATTTCTGCCATTTCAATGCGGACCTTTTCCAGATTTTAGACAGTAGTGCATCTTTCTAGCAACTTTTTTGCATTAATTAGTAATTTCCTTGTCGTCGACAAAACACTTACAAAGAATATGCAATTCAGAAGATGTGTCTGATGTGTCGTACCCTTGTTATACGGAGCCTTTTTATACCCTTCATACGGACCATTTTGCCTATCAGTGAAATGACGTTGTTCCTCGATGAAGAGGGTTATCAACCAATGCGACAATCAGATCCTTTAAGTTTTCTGTTCAGGTCAACCCCTCCAACAAAACTCCGAAGGACGTTAAGGTCCTTTTTCAAACAGCGCAGACTGCATGCACTAGAATCAGCAGCCGCTTCAGCAAAGTCAACCCCCTGGGTGTCTGTTCTAAATGCATAATTGTTTTCATAATAATGATAGGCAGACATCTATTGTCCGTGAATACAATGTCCATTGTCATTAAATTTGTCTGAAACATACGGTGTATCCCGTCAGAAGTGAATGAAACTTATTTTCATGATTGGTATGATTGGCAATGATGACAAAATGTTCTAGCATGATGTTATCGTATGAAATGATATTATCAGAATTGACCGCTTTGATCTTGAAGATATAGTCAGACATGCACTGCATGTTGAATAATGGCAGTTAATGACAGGCTACACCGTCTGTCTGTCTTCGTGTCAAATGTTGTGTCATTCAGATATCATACGGTAAATGAGGGACAGAGAAGCAGGCAGTTTGACAAAAAGTGGGATATAGCCAAGAGATTGATTGATATTGCCTCTGGCTTCTCTGCAGGGATGAGGAGTTCGAGTTACAAAAGCTGAGCCCGTTGTCGGCAAACGCCTTATGACATAAAACGTGTGCTGAAGTATTTCATGTGGTAGATTTGTGTGATGACCATGTTCTTACTTTAAATGATGGGAGACAGCCGTGATGATAACGGAAGAGTTGTCGCATGATAAATGATCATTCACGCGAATATAGGAAAAATGTCATATAATAATAATATATAATAATAATAATGTATAGTCATAATAATTTTATCAACCACATTATAATCAAGTCCCTGCATGTCTTCAAGGAAGCAAGCAAGGAAGCGTTGAGACCTTATGTTGAGAGCTTTTTGGCTTAGATGTCATGTTTTTAATTCAATTTTCAGCGGCATGATTTTATGATTCAGAAGATGATTCACAAGGCGTCATTTCTTGAATATGAATAGTAATGTAGAACCGTTAACATCTTTTAAAGTTAATTATGATAATAAGCTTCCTTGATTATGATGTTTCGCTCTTTCAACAAAACTATATATTACAACAAACTATATATTACCTCTCCAAGTTGTCATGACATGACGGATTTGTAAAACTATTCTTTGACAACAAATGTCTCTCGTAGTTCATTGAATATCTGAAGAGAATGACAGCTATTAAGTCAATACAAGACACATAACACCCTTGATTTCCCGACCGCACTCGCCTGACTTAGGAATCGAACCGAAGTCCGCGGTGGAGACGAGCTCGCACCTTCTTCACTAGGCGAAGCTGACGGTTCAAAAGGAATACGAGTGAAAGGAGTCATCTCCCAGTTATATCAACAGCTTATTGTCCTATCATTTTGACAGAATGCTAACAGTGTTCATATTGTAGCGAGACAGCGAACTTTGTTTCGATTCCTGTGTCAGGCGCGTGCGGTCGGGGAATCAAGGGTGTTGGTGTCTTGTATTGACTTAATAGTTGTCATTCTCTTTCGATATTCAAACTATTCTTTATTCTGTATTGCTATCATGATCAGTCAGATTCGTGTTAATTTCTCCAACAGCGTAGAAACTTGCATATCTCACAGGTGGCACTGTGTTTCGACTCATGATCATTTGATGAAGTCGAAGCTGTATCCTACACATTAGAGATTTTATAAATGCTGAGTTATTACTCTACCTAATATACCTACTCTATGGGTTCATTCATGGCAAGAAGCGAGAGACTGCGTTATTACGCACTCCAGTTGACTATTATCAAAAAGCCTATCTATTGATACGTTTTTTGTAACTAATACCACACTTATTCGTGATAAAAGTTAAGTAACTGCGTATACAGTAATTCGATTTTTCATTTTATTTAAATGAGTCGGACTGGAATTGATGCAGTAAATACAAAGTTATATTTAAATGTATCAATAAAGATATTGAATATAAATATTTATATTATATGTTACATTGATATATTATATTAGATTTTTATTAATACTGAATACAGTGACGTGAACAGTACATACAGGCACTTATCAAAATGTTGCATTACATGAACTTTTCAGTGTTAGTACTTGTTATCTCTGTTTACTGTTTTGTATACGATACAGTGCAAGTATATTTCACGCCAGGCCACGCGTGAGTGACAATAAAGAAAAAGCTCTTCATTCACGGAGAGCACGGTACAAGCAAAGATGAAAGTAAAATAATTGACAATTACAAAAATTGCTTATTTGCGCATTCTGACTTCAATAGAATGGTATTTTGAAATTTGAAAATATTTATGTGCCAATTTAGGCATGATTCAACTTTCGTGGTAGTGAAACCCTGGAAATTTCGGTAAAAGAAAACTAATTGATGCTCTTCGAAATCGTTTATTTATATATTACGACTTCAGCAAAATGATATTTCGTGAATAAATTGCAACAGACTTATGTTATAGAGTGCTTCCACCTCTTGTTATTGATCAAGTATTCATAAAATGCATGTACTACTCACAAACTGCTCAAAATCTGCGCATGTCACCATCAATACGGCTTAGAATTGATGAGAACTGAAGACGCAGTCACGTCATTTTATGAAGCAATTTAATTTGTCATGATACACACTTAAATATCAAATAATTCAATACTTGAAATTGAAGACATTGAACAGTTTAAATTCAAAAGCTGCGATGCAGTAAGCCTGCTTTCACTGCCAGTGTCAATTTGACCTTTAGTCTTTGAAAAGGGTATGAAAGCTTACTTACCGTATTTGCTTTTCATCAATAAGTCATAAACGCAAGGAAATTACTTTTTTATATCTCAAATCAGCAATTTTGTGTGCTATAATGACAATCAGTTCTTCAACCACCGTAGCCCAATGAGTGTGTCCCACCAATTTTTGGGAACCTCTTCTGAAGTAAGGATTCAATGTGGAAAGTTCTCCGTTGGCATATGCATACTTCAGGACATTGTCCGTCTACACAGCAAGTCTTCTAGCTTTACACAATGGCATATAGCATAAAATAGTCATCTTTCCTCAAAGACAAGGTGTAAAACGATCCCAAAATTTAATGTGCGCATTTTTATCAGCGATTTAAATGAAAGGAATCGAAAATTCATTCAATAATTTTTGAAATGAAATTTATTTCCAGATCGTTATAAAGGGTTGGATGCAATAATTCCAAAAAATGTTTGGTGGAGATTTTTGCGCTTGAAAATCATAATTTTTATTGGTCACCAGTGACCCATTTGGCTTTCCGGCCCTATACATAGCCGATGTGATATTTTTTAATCTTCTCTGTGTTTTATAAATAATAAGTAAGTAAGTAAGTAAGTAAGTAAGGCGTTTATTATAAGAAATTGAAAATCATACAATTGATTTATAGTACATATAGAAAAGCGAAATAGATACAGAATGATGATTTCACGCAAAAGACACATAAGACACTTATTTCAAACTATTTACAAGTGAGCACGCGTACGGAATAAAAGTGCGTTGTCGTCGTTCAGTTCTGCATTGAGGTAAACATAAATGTCCACTGTATATCAGTCTCTCAGGTATCAGATGATGAAGGGGATGATTTACATTTTGCTCACATTTTCTGAAATAATTAATAGTAGCTCTCATAGAAATCAGATACTATACTATATAAAGGCTAGAAGGGTCATCGTGTTGAAACCGCCTATCCCGACGTGGGCACGAATTGTTCGGGACTCCGAGCAGCTTTAATTCATTTTTAAAATGATAACCCACGTGTTTTACAGCTGTTCGCAGATGGTTGCGCCCGTTAAAATTACAGCGGTAAATTGGTTAGCGACCGTAAATTCCATGAGTTAAGCGTTCTATTTTGTCATTGAACCGTAGAAGTGAAAACATAATTAATTTTTATAAGCAACTAGACTTGTTTTATGCTGAAATAGACACACGCCGGTTTGTATTTCGCCGCATCTGAGTGCTACATGAATGAGTGCTACAATGACTACTAACTCAAGCCGCCTAAATGAAAGTAAGTGATGTGACATTTACAATTATCAATAATAATTGTAGCAGGAGCACCGCTATTCACATATTTTCAGTGATAGTTTGACTTTAATTCACCCATTTATGTTCTGAAATAATAATTAGCGGAAGGTGTTCTTGGATATGACAGGTTGCAAAAGTCAGATTGATTATCTCTACTTAGACATCTATAGGCATGCAAAAATTCAACTTGATGATCTTAATTTAGCCTAGACTTGAAGCAATTTGTGAATTTTTAATAGATCAATTAGACACGCGTTAATCTTAAATATATCTCAACCTGTCAATAGCATGAACAACCTTGTTGGTTAGACTGAGACTTTGTAAGAGCCACCAATACCATTAGAATTGGTCGTGGTCTTTCTGTCATAATATCCGATGCTGTCGATTTTATGTGGAGAAAATGACAAAATATATAATGTTAAATGAATGTTTAGGAACTATGATTTTGATAATTTATTACTTTTGGGTCATGCAAAACCCATATTGTACCTACTGCAACCTAGCAACTGATGAAAATAGATTACCAGATGAAACAGTTGATTTGTAACACATGTTCTGCGTAGTCAACATTGATAATAAAGATGTTCACGCGAATTAATTAGGGACAGATTTTGATTACAAAGATACTGTCGTGAATCAATGTGGTACAACCCGCATGCTGTTCTTGCCTACCACCAATAAAAATGTCTAGATGCACTTTAATAAGAAGTAACTAAATACATGAAAGAAACAATCTTAGGGGAATTGCTTTACGTAGATAATCCAATTTTTGTTTGCAATCCGAACTAATCACGAGCGTTATATGTTTCTACTACCGTGCACTTCCGAATACCGATCAAAGGAGGTCCATTCCTGAGAAGCACAAGTCTAATTCTAACATGTTCAATACCAAAAGACACACATATGAAAAACCTCCAAGTTAATGATTGTCAAGATGTGTCATCTTTTCAAATTTCGAGGGTGGGAATCCATTTAAATTCCTGATGCCAGTACATCACCAACACAGACCGATGTTTTTCACTGTTGACTCCGTTCGTGATTGGAATCAACTTACAGCATACGAAGGGTCAGCGGGTTAGGTTATCAAACTTAAGTCAAGACAAGGGTTAACATTTTAGGCGCTTGGACCTATGGTAAACATGAACACCTTTATCCATTCTAAGTAAACTGTTCTTTGAAGTTTCGTTCATTAGCCTGTCATGGGTTTGACATTTGTCAGTTTCTACTTGTTGTGACTACAATTTTCATGCACTTGGTTCTTGACAAATATTATTATTAATCGACAAAAATGGCATGTAGTCGCATAAAACCAAATTTGCACATACATATATGCTCACACAAGGTTGATATGAGGCTTGGGTTGGGTCACCCCATGCCAAGCGGCTTGGGTTTTGCTTGGGTATACCCCAAGCCCCAAGCCCCAAGCAACCCAAGCAGATTTTTCATGACCCAAGCAGAATAATAATAATAATAATAATATAATTCTAAAAACAAAAAATAATGAACATGACACCAATGAAGGTCAGCTGTCATTGCATCTTTGCATCTAGCCTAATAGGCTATCCAATAGCAATTAGCCTACCTCCACTCGATCTATCGAAACTAGGCCTACAGCTGCAGACTGGCTTACTGCATTGAATATCAGTGCCCTGTAGGCCTACTTATTGATGCCGTTCTTGTGGCTTTATGAGACTAGGCTATATTGTAGACCAGCTAACGCCTTAGACACAACAATATACCGGTACGATGAACTAGATTGTAGTAGGCCTGCTTAGCCTATAATACGACAAACGATCATACGATGGCTACAGAGCCTTAGACATAACATCATGCGGTAAAATCGAAGTTTGTCTATTGGATCTACATTCTACAAGAAATTTTGGCACTAGCAATTTATCTCTTTTGACATAAGCTTAGTTTGAGCCTACTGTAATGTGTTTGTATGGGCTAATGTGTCTTACAGACCACATGTAGCTAACTGATACAGGCCTAGAATAATCGAAACCCATGCTTATTTCGGTAGGCTACGATGTAGGCTATATCCTATAGCAAAGCGCAGTTTGACCATTGCAAGCCTGGACTTCACTTTTGATCTTGTTCGTAAAAATGAACAGTAGGCTATAATTAATACAACTCTTACTCTGTATCTACAAGACATGAGTATGCTAAAATTAAAAACAAGGACTTTCAATGAACAATATCTTTCATCAAGGGATAGTCTAATAAAACAAGATATAGGCTAGTAAGAAAATCAGCAGACCGTTGATAACTCTAGCTATTATTGGTTGTTCTCCCCATTCATATTTCCAGGAATTTGCGAATGAATGAATGGTCCTATTCATAATCTGACTGAACACAGGTTTGTGTGGGTGAAAAGCGGACAGATCGCAGCCCGCCGCAACCAGTAATGCGGTAGCCTAGATCAGTAGTGGATAATCTATGGGGAATTCTCGTCGAAGAATTTAGCACGAGCGAGTCTACAGACACAGCAAACAGTTGGCCTTGTCTTTTGGGGTCGTGCTTGGGTTGTGCTTGGGTCTGACACCCAAGCGCTTGGGTCCAAGACCCAAGCGACCCAAGCACCCAAGCAAACCCAAGCAAACCCAAGCACCCAAGCAACAACCTTGGCTCACATACCCAGACTTGCGTTGTAATTGTTGTGTTGTAGTTGTTCAATTTTGAAAGTTCGTTTATACACCATGACAGAATTTACATTCATATTGATGAAAATGCCGATGATGATTTTGTAATTAGCTATTTCCAATAACGGAAAGGTGCGAATTGTTGATTGTAACAACAGCGTCGATTTTTTCATGTTCAATGAATACGTCCAGTGAATAATTCAAATTAATGTAGTGCGATGAAGAATTCCATTGAATGAGTACATAGAAAGTTGAGTATCAAAACATGAAGTTGAGGTCTAAAGAATATATTTTCCTGGAAGAAGAAAGAGTTTTGTTATCTATTAACGGGATAGGGCAACACTTATGAACAAAATTAAGCTTTCCGCAATGTGATAGCCGCATGTTCCTGTACTAACTGCTACCGGGTATGTAATTGTCTCACCAATTTCCCAAATCGATGAGGTAGGTTTGACATCTGTTTAAGCTTCGGAATGTGATTCCGATGTAGAGTGTGAATATCATACCGGAATGAGTGGCATTTTGAGATAGCTACATGCTTTTGTAGCTTTCAACTTCCGGATTCATGTAGGTGCAACGACTTCAAACATCCCTTCCAGAACACCTACGGATTTAAAACGTTTTTGACATATTGACGATGAAAGAATGGTCGCTGCTTTTTCGAACAGTTAAGCAATGATATACATATATTTAGACCAACAAGGACAAAACAATGTAAAAATGCTTGCAAAAAACTAAAGGTAGTTATGCCCATTTCTGCATTACCAACACAGATTCCCTCTGCATGGTTGACATCTGCAAAGTGGTCTGGATAAATGCACCGTCAATGAGGCCATCGAACGAGGTTTTCACCACGATTGGTTGAAAAAGAAAAGGATCAGCTATATGGGAAAACGTGAACGAGATTGATTTCTCTCGTGATGAGGCTGTGGAACCAGCTCTGGTGGCTGATTCATGCAGTCCTTTTCGAGAGCGAACATCTCTGCATGTTACGTTCCACATCAGACACTGACTCCATCTGGCCGCTTCCCATCGCCATTGTCCATTCCAAACTAGTTCGATAATTGGCGAAAATCCGCATCTTTCCAGTGCTCTGAGAACAGTTTCATTCATGGCCGAGTGTCCGGCACTAAATCGACAAGATAGTGTGTGCAGTCCATATTTGCCATTTACGTCACCGCAATTGCAGGGGAATTTTCAGCAAACTGCTGCACCTATGAGAAGTGTCACTGCTATTCGAGTAGTGTCACTATCTATTATTGTTGACAATACTTGAAACTGGAGTCACATGAAGCTATGACCCACTCCACACAGATTGTGCTGCTGAAAGCGACCTAGAATTTTATTCCAGGCACGTTGAAATCGTCAGTATCATCATGTTATAATCTATAAACGTGCCACGAAAAGCGACTTGTGTCGAAAACAACTTTACTATTTGGCGGTATCTGCAAGGGAATCAAACCTATTTACAGATTCACATTGAAAACATATTACAATTCCAATTACTTACCAAACTTATTATGGAGGCGTCAAGAAGCAAACTACTTCGAAGAGCAACAACTAGACATTTGAAATTTAGACATAAGCACTAGGATGAGCCATAGAGAGATAAGCAAAAATCTAGGAATTAGCATTACAGTGCAACCAACATAGAAGTCATAAGAAGTCAAACAAACATAGAAATATTACTTCAAGGAGGCAAGCAAGCTGGCAAGTCGAATGCGCCCTCCACAAAGCTCAGTCCATCGTTGGTTGAAATGTGAAATACAGTCAGACAAAATTTCAGTGAATGTTGCATAACAGGCGGTTATAAATGATACAGAAGATGGAACTGTCATGAAGGTAGTTCCAAGAATTACAAAAGATACAATGAACGCTACTGTGATTTTTGTCAAATTTAGCTGACAAGGCAGGACTTAAATCAGTAAAAAGTGGTGCTCTACACTGAATCATAGGCCAGCTGCGAAACAACTGCAGTGATCATAAATACATACAGGTTCTCTTTTTTTGTGAAGTTACGGTAAGCCACTGTTAACTCGTTAGATCAGGGGCTGCACAACATGTTTTCGTTTAGCAATATTTGAGTAAATATTGCGGGACACGGTGGCGGGACACTTTCATATTTCAGTTTAGATTCGTGCAATTTTTTCAAGCAGCATTCATACTTTGCAATTCAATTGCCTTAACTTAGATTAACTTAAATCTCAACTTCAATTTCATTCATGCATTATCTACAAATGATTTAAATTTAATCCATGCTGTGTGTTGCTCCAATTATGGAAGTTAGTGTATTTGTGTCGGAGTTGAAAGACTCCACTCCGGTGCTATGGGAGTTCGAATACAAATGCCGACTCGACTGTGAGCAGCTACATGAACTGCTGCAGAGATCCGTAAAACTGGTTAAGCATTAAGATGATGAACTGTAGTCCGGGAGCTAGCGTGAAGTTGTGCAGGGAACGAGGTAGTACATAAAACTTTCACATAGCATAGTACACCTCTAACCTACTGCAAAACTTCGCGTCTGCCGGATCAGATCATTTGCTTTTAAGAAATAGAGAGGATAACAAAATCCTATGTATTTCCAATGGTAAAATTGTGACATTTAAGGTGTTGACTCCATTTTTTCGAATTTTTGCTCATAAAAGTTACACAAATTGGTATTTTGTTGAACTGGTTATTATAGAAATCATCTACAGATCATGATCTTTCAAATGAGTTATCATTTAGTGACAGAGGATGAAGTAAAGTGTACAAACAGACACTTTTCGTTGGTGTAACTGCAAATTTTAACATAGAAATTTCAGGAAAATTGTTGATATACTTTAACAAAAAGTGTCTATTTGTACACTTTACTTCATCCTCTGTCACTGAATGATAACTCATTTGAAAGATCATGATCTGTAGATGATTTCTATAATAACCAGTTCAACAAAATACCAATTTGTGTAACTTTTATGAGCAAAAATTCGAAAAAATGGAGTCAACACCTTAAATGTCACAATTTTACCATTGGAAATACATAGGATTTTGTTATCCTCTCTATTTCTTAAAAGCAAATGATCTGATCCGGCAGACGCGAAGTTTTGCAGTAGGTTAGAGGTGTACTATGCTATGTGAAAGTTTTATGTACTACCTCGTTCCCTGCACAACTTCACGCTAGCTCCCGGACAGTAAGTGATATGACTAGTCATTTACAGGATTTATGATTAAAATTTCACATTTGTGGAATTTGACTTGGAAGACATGGCTATCTTGGATGGAAACTATTTCCACTACTTGAAACTTTGCGTAAGGATACAAAATCGTCTGAAATTAATGTTTAGAACTCGTAACTTAGTGATTGGAACAGTCATTCACATGCTTGTGATGAAAATTTTGCACTTTTTAGAGCTTGGCTAGGTAAAGATCTATATTGGACAGAAGCTGTTTCCAATATATAAAGCTTTGTGCATGGACATGATATTGCCCGAAGCATGGCCTGAAGATTTAAAAACTGGCATGCTGAAGCCATCAATATCATCACGCTATAATCTCCACAAAGTTTGGTCCACCGTTGGTTGAAATGCGAAATGCAGGCAGACGAAATATCCGTGAATGTTGCATAACAGGCGGTTATAAATGATACAGAAGATGGAACTGTCATGAAGGTAGTTCCAAGGAAAATAGAAAGCAAGAACCTTCCATCGGTAGTTAAGCAGAACAAAAACTTAGAATCACTATTCCAGGAATTACAAAAGATGCAATGAACGCTAGTCTGATTTTTGTCAAATTTAGCTGACAAACCAGCACCTAAATCAGAAAAAGTGGTGCTCTACACTGAATCATTGGTCTACTACGAGACAAATACAGTGCTCATAAATATATGCAGTTCTCCCCTTTTGTTAAGTTTCAGCAACCCACTTTTAACTTGTCATATACATGTACTTAACTAGTCGACTGCTTCATTTACCGACAGTTTCCTATCTCAATCAATTAGACAATCGCTTAACTAGTAATTCATAGCCAAAATTCAATACAATCCTTTTTGAAAAAAAATCGTCTGTCTGAACAACATGTTGATAAGTCAGATAATTTCTTTGGCTCCGTATTCTCAAATGATGACATTCCCGATGTCTTCATACATATTGCGGACACAACTACGCACCAGTAGAAGCGATTGTGATCCGCCCTACCCACAAACATTTCACTAAACCGAACCGACTAAGGAAACTGGTGCTGCTTTCAAGTGACTGCTGAAGAGGTGTTATTCAAAAGAGCTAACGTAGATTGAATGAGGATGAGAGCAAAGGTCTAAATTTAAAATACGTAGGACACCTGATGAATGAATCGTAAGTGGATCTTTTGTATTCCTCCGCTATTACTGTTTACTTCCCGGGTCACTTGTTTCCATTGTTGATATCTGTGAGCCTTCGATAGAAGTGTGAAGCTGCGAGCGAGGGTGGAGTGGTATTCAAATATTGAGGGTGAGTCCTTTGGCTTTGCTGTCATGTGAACATTTTGTCGACATCTGAGCATTGTTATGGATTGAAGCCATGATAGGAAAATGTACAATGGAAAGTTGCTGCTTGATGACTCAGAGAACGATTACAATCGATCAATTTCACGTTTAAATTACTCAAGGCAATGAAACTACTACAATCTTCACCGGTGAATATTCGTAGTAAAGCAGAAATCATTCCAGATTTTTGTAAGAACGATTTGCAGAAAAGTGATGTCGAAAGGAAATATGGAGTGAAACGACAAGCATTCAACTCATGGCCTACAGAGGTCGATCAGATAAACGCGCATATTGAAAGATCGACTTTTGGGACCAGTCGCCCAAAAGAATTCATTTTCCGGAGTTTTTACGTGGAATGAAGCTTATTGCAATGGCTTCGACAGAAGAGATCAGAAGCATTCCCAATAACAGGCAGTATCCCCATCTACCCATCGAGAGAAAACCAATCAATTTGCTTCAAAAATCGGCGTGATCAATTTCAAGTACAACGACGGATGATTCCAACGCTTCAAGTCACTGCATGACATCGAATGCCGACCCGTGAATGGAGAATGCCGATCCGCTCCATTGGCTTCTGTTGCGACGTGGAAAGATGACATACAGACTATTGTAAAAGAATGACATTTACAAGACGTCTATAACACCTTCGAAGTTGAAACTCCTTTGTCTTTCGCAATTGCTTTCAGATTCGATGTTAGCATCAAAAGTCAACAAATGCATTGGAAGAAAACAAAGCAAACAGCAGATGACTATAATGGTAATGGCAAACATGGACGGCTCTTTGATATCAGCCTATTCGAAAAATGTCGATGTTTCTCTAGGATCAGAAAGTTGCCTGTCACTTACAAAGCGAACAGAAGATCTTTCTTTGATTATATGTAGAAGAGGATAGCCGTTTGGTATCGAAAACTCCAAAATCGACTCTCTCCACGTAATCAAAAAAGAGCAATAACGGAGGGTTTTTCATCAAAGAACAGAAGATCGTGGATGATCAGCACTGTCTTCGATGACTATATGCAAAAATTTGACAAAGAAAGGACACGAGAAGGAAAATCGATCCTCATCGTTGATAACTGACTATCCTCCGATGTGTGACCTGAAATGTGTTCATTCATCCTCACGCTAACTCTCGGACTAGAAAATGTCCAATTAAATTCATTAAAATTCAAAAAGCTATTGAGAGGTATGCGTACAGTCTGTAGGATTTAAATCCCGCTTCTTTCAGACGTTGATATGCAGCTCTAAAGCAACAGTTGATACCAACAGCAAATCTCCAGCCTTTTGCTAGACGCGAAACCATCTGAAACCGATTTCTCTTAGCTGGAATGATCAGATTCAATCTGTGACTATCACTTGTCTTCTGAAATTTGGTCATCCAGATCCTTACAACTTTGCTTCTTCACACCAACGCGCCCACCAATTCCAATCAGCTAGCCTACATGATACATTCAAACATTGACTCTTTAACAACACTGCGCATGCTACGTCCACAACGAATCATTTCAACAATTTACGATTTTTTCTTGGTGCTTCATCATGCAGCTACGACTTATATCAAAACGACAGCAAAATTTGCAATTCTACGATGTCCAAACTTAAACAAACGTTGATCCTGTGCAAAAGGATGAACGGTATCTTCATATGTTCATGCAAGAAAAGGCACATACACGTAGAAATCTGTTTGAGATCAAGATCGACTTAAATATTTAACAGCGGCTATTGATTAGATAAGTGTTTTCTGTCACGCATCACAGTTCAGTCTTAATTGTAGTTTTATTAAAACATCAGTGCATGTTTCTGTCACGCAACGTAGTTCAGCCTTCATTGAATGTACTTTTCATTAAGACGCATTATATAAATGTTCATCACTTACCAAATCCTGCTGTAAGATGTTCTCCACTTGAATCAAAATTCAACTAAATTTTCCGATGAATGATGTGATGAAGCTATAATAGTCCCAAACACTTTCTACATCGATAAAACCACAGAAAAGCATTTCAACAATGAGATGTTTCTTTAGTTTCGAGTATTTTGGATTATCTCACTACTTTGAACACATTAGCAATGAAAAGCACATATTAGAACGGTCAGCATTAGCATCCCCCAGGCTCACTTTAACACTTTGAGCGGAGAATCGAACTCCTGATGCCAAATATACTGCCATACTCTTATATGCGATGTACATGAAATCACAGATGAAGAAGGAACATCTGTAGAATTTGGAAATGCAATAAAGCGTTAGGCAGGTAGGATTTGACTTTTTAGGTGATAATTATTTTGGTTATTAAGTACCGTAGACTTATCTATGTAGACTAATCAAAATGCGAATTGAAAAGGTTGGTAAAAGAAGCATATGTGCGGGTGCTAGGTAGCGGTGACAGGTGGATGCCTTACCAGAAGTTGCGATATCGACATTTGGACCATCCATTACCACCTGCAGGAGTCTAGAATTGTCCAGGCCATCGACCAATCCTTCAAGAGCTTTGTGCATCTGAGATGTATCAGCATGACCAAGAAATCTAGAATTCAGGTATCTTGTCATCGCCCTGTCTTCAGTTCAATACCTTCTGTGAACAATGAACATCCATTTATCCGCGATGAATTTACGTGAGTTTCGTAGCATTTCAGATTTCAGACTGTCATCAGAGTCCTAATCAGCCAACTACTATCTATGAACGCGCAAGGCGTGGGAGTCCTGAACCTGCTGAATAATCTCCAGAGGCAACTCGCCCATTGGCCGATCAATCTGATCAAACTCACATCAATGGCGTGGGTGGGTCGGATGAGAAAACGAAGCATCCGTCCTAATGCCAAGGATCCAGATTTCCTCGGCTGCGTACGCACATTCCGTCTGGACATTTTCAAAGCAGCTTTCCCCACCCATCAGAGTGGATCTGGTCGCAGCTTTGGAGAAAAGCGCAGCAGCAAACTAAGAAAGCACATAAAAGCAAAGCTGGCCTCCTTGTCTATACAAATTGCTGAAAATTAGTGAAGCAGACGTACAATGTTTCAAATTAAAATTATAAATGCTTGACCAATGACCATACTTTTCTAGCGAATTTGCACTTATTGATCAAATCTTCAAACGATATAAAAAGTGATGCTTATATCAAAAACATGGAATTTCTACTTTTTCTTGTTGTACAGTAGGCAATTTTGTTTATTTTGTCATCAGTCATAGATACATTTAATCTTTACTGCTCCCAATTTTAAAATTCCCTGATTTTTCCCGAGTTATACACACTGAATTTTTCGAAGTAACGATTAAAATCTCAGCGAACTTATCGCATGATTTTTCGGAACAAGGGAGCCACATACTTTGACCCGAAAAATCATGTCTGTAGAAGATTACGTAGTAGGGCCTATTTTAAGGAAGGGAACTGAAATGATAGATTTCAGGACAGTAGGCCTATGCTATGTTTCACAAGATTCCAGGATATGTCATGAAATGACTTCTTCTAGATACCCGTAATCTCCAGGTTCAGCCGCATCTCTCACATGTATTTCATTGCCGCTTTCATCTCGATACCAAATTGATCTTGGACATAGTAATAATCCATCGCCGGCTATTCGGGAACACCCACTCAACTTCGAATTTACCCGAAAATAGGAAATGCGAGCAACTAGCCGACTGCTATGTAGGCTGGAAGTCATTTCCCTGTGAAAGCATCCAGATTGACCGAGAGACAAGTGACTGACCGAGATGACATTCGCAACTTATTCGATCTCATGAAGGTATTTGAAAAGGAATTCAACCAATTAGAGCTAGGACACAGGATGACTAACATAATTCAGGTGAGAACACACTAAATCCTGCTACAACACAGAGCCCATGCAATTTTCTTCTGATGGCCATGTTACCACGGCTCACCTGTTTCAGCTCCAAAAACAATTACTCAATGCAACAAGAATCAGGAATTAGAATAGGCCTATGTATCGACACGCACCTTTTTCTTGCTTCGTCTTGCTTGGTCATGTTCTCGGACTTTCTCCTTTTCCTCGTCTCCTTAATTTATTAGCTGGAGAAATTATGTTCGAAGCAAACTTGTTTCCTAGCTAAAGAGACTTCAATAACACTAAAAATGACAGTAACAGGCCTGTGATTAGCTTATTAGAAAAATTGAGGAATTTTTTTGAAAAATTTGAGGAATGTAAACGGAGCCTAATATAATAATTGCAAGAAAAACTCCAAATTTTAACAGGGATTTTGGGCCAAACTTCATGAAAAAAGTCAGAAAGAAGGCAACCCCAGAGTTGACCACACTCCACACTTTTTGAAGTTATATGTATTACAAAAGGATATTGGCCTGGTCATAATAACTTTCCGCGTTGTTGCGAAATTAATTTGTTACTCAAGTACTATCTGCTTAGAATGTGTCGAACAGAGGATGTCAGATCAAGCTGCTGACATCGTTGTGCTTCACGCTATCGTCTCCAATTCAATGATGCCTGTCAGATTTGTATACTGAATTTTTTTAATGTAGGAAATATCCTCAACTACATGCATCTGGGGTTTAGTGACGATTAATTTTTACGGATTTTAGACAAATTTGGGAGGAGAGCAACCCGTAAGCATAGAAAGCTTAAAATCGTTGACGGAATGCTTGTGGTTAAAAAGTCGGTAGTTATTTATTATGAAGGATACGCCACATTTCACACTAATTTATTAATATTACTTTATACTGCACAAGTTTTGGTGGCCCTTGTTTATCTGTTAGCCTTTTGATCACATCGCTCCGATCTACATTTAAATGAACATGAATTCTGTCATACGACACAAAAAACTGCTAGGAACAGGCTTGCCAGCTGAGTGGTTGGTCTCATCTAAGCAAAGAGTGAAAGATTATCACCTCTATTCCCATGAAGTTCCGCAGAGATATTGACAACCACATCTTGCAGTAGACCCAGATTGAAAATCTGCCAACCCAGTACTATGTGGTTTGATGAATGTCTTAATTAATCCAAGTTCGCATACAACGATAGACAATCTGTGCATTAATTTCACACCAAGCTGTGTTCAGCAAATTATGAAAACGATCTATAAGTGGATAACTCATCCAGGATAAATGTCGGTCGTCAGACCCTGAAAAATGTAGCAGCAAACAGACTCATGGAATAGCAGAGCCTCATAAGCTTCCAACCTCCGCACGCTAGTGACCAGGCAGATAGACACTAAATTTGGAGACCATCCGCTTTACCCCGTCACATGCGTTCATGTTCAGCGGAAATAAAATGGAAAGAGAATGCTTCAAAAGCTTCAGTTGATAAGAGCACTGAAATCCAAGTGGGATGGGATAGCTACACGTTATCACATAATGGATATAGAGGATCGATAGCCTAAAGTTCTTTAAGAAGTACAGGCATGCATTTGGCAGCCATATAGTCGCAGAAACATATAATGAAGGCGGTGAAACCGGTTCAGAAAATTAATGAAAATAATTGAATAAGCATTTTACTGTTGGAATTCTACGCAAAATTATGAAGTTTGAAGAAAAAAATTGCTTGTAGTGTTCAATATACAATTTCGGTATACTGATCGCAGTGTTTCACGCATTAAACACGTGAAAGTGCTGCACTAAGGAGTTCGGCAGACAATAACTTCAGACAACTTCTCTGCATAACAAAATAAGTTCGGACGAACCTGAACATTTGCAACCCTGTAGCTTCCAGAAATTAAAACGACGTGAAACAAAATCAAAGTATAAATCATGATTGATTCATGTTTAGCAGTCAGGGTGTAGGATACATGTTATATGATTCTATCTTAGCCTCTTGATTGGAAGTTTACAGATAATCACCATTCGCTAAAAAACAAGACATTGTCCGACATTTAGTCTAAAATGTGTCACATTTGAAGAATTTCTTTTAGTTTAGCTATATTTGAGGAATTTTTGAGGATTTGAGTGGAAAAAATTTTTGAGGAATTTGAGGAGCAATCACAGGCCTGCAGTAAATATGTTGTCAAAGATTGACTCGCATCTTAGTCAGAGGCGGATCCAGCTTTTCGGCGCGGAGGGGGTCGACAAAATAAAAAAGTGCGATCAATGTACAATGTACATGTGCGTGTGTAAGTCACGACGCATCTCTACATTGAGTGTGAGTTGCTTCCCTACACAAGTACATCAAGATATGAAAATCAAAATGAAGTGTCAAGAAAGCCTGATATTGGGTCTATTGTTTCTTCACTTTCATTGCATTTCGAAAACTTCATTTTTTTAATACCTTCCCATCATGCCTCACGTTGACACAAAAATGTGAAAATAAAAGTCACTGAAGTTAGCACTAGATCTGGCAGTGGATTTTTGGAAATAATTTGTTCATCACATCAGTTTTCAAAAGTTCCTCTCGGATGAGTAAAATTTTAAATTTTAATCAAAAAATGCACGGAGAGATTAACTGATGCTTTCCTGATCATATTTACGATTTTGTTCACACCAAACAACCACGCATTCCTATTCTAAGAACAATTCCGAAATTTGTTCATCACATTGGGACTACCTCGCAGCCCTGCAAGACGACATTGTCATTTTTCGCTTACTGACACTTCCTGACTACGAACAAGAAGTAACTAGGGCTTGCAGGGCTGTGAGGGTGTCCAAATATAGTGAACAAATTCTGGAATAATTCTTATAATGGGAATTCGTGGTTGTTTGGTGCGAACAAAGTGTTGTTTGGCGTCGGGAAGTAGCAATAAGTGAAAAAATGACAATGTCGTTGGTTTCTTTTATGTTTATGCTATAGTAGCGAGTATTGTAGGGCTGGGAGGGACTCCAAGTGTGTTGAACAAATTCTCGAATGGCTCTTGGAAAAGGAATCCGTCGTTTTTTTTGGTATGAACAAAATCGTGAATATGATCATGAAAGCATCAGTTAATCTCTCAGTGAATTTTTTTATTAAAATTTTATCCTGATCCGAGAGGAATTTTTGAAAGCTGATGTGATGAACAAATTCCTAGATCATTTTTCATCAGGCAAGTGGAAAATCCGGATTGAAAAAATTATTTCTAAAAATCTACTTCCAGATATACTGCTAGCTTCAGTTTCTTGAAAATAATTATACGCTAACTGCAAAACTATTCTTGAATTCAAATTCCCCGCAAGCATCCTTTTCTTTTTTCCACAATGTTGCTTGTAGATTATGGTGTCTCACCTATCAGATATCACTCAAGCGACATCGATTGACAGACGAGCCGTCTCGGATTTGCCCTCATGAGCCGCTCAGTAAAAAAATTCGGTTGGAAAACTGAACACTTCTGTGTAATTAACGACCATCATGAAATACTGTGTAATACGGTATTCAAAGATTTCAAAACTTGCTTATTTTAGTATGTTAAACTTTGTAAGCAACTTATTTGTCCTGATCCCATTTCAGTACTCGACAAAGACATCGAATGATTTCTACTTCGAAGGATAGGAGCTACCATTGATATTTTGTGCTGATCACAGATATCCTTGATTTCCAAATTTCACACGTCTTCATATCTTCCACTGTTTTTTGCCACGATTGTCAGTCTACCAATCATTCCTCGGAGATGGTGCACAAGAGATGCGCCTTCGGATGTCTGACGGCATCAAACGGTCTCTCTGATTCTGAGGAGATTTGGAGAATTGGAGAGACGCATCCAACCAGGATGAGCTGTCTGATGTTGGGGTAGATGTCCACATCAGCATTGCTGAGATTCCACCACTATGTCATGTATTAAAGGATTTCAGGTAAACAAAAGTGACTTAAAGATGATAGGTTGCGGTTGTGAAAAAACGTGACTGTTCCAGGCTTTAAGTGAATGCCATGACGTGATTTTCCTTTCATAATACAAAGCTGCAGGCCTTGTTCTTCATATAATTCAGCAGAATCGATACTAGTAAATTACAAATGTAATTGCTGAAGCCCTAAGCCATTTCGGGCTGGTTTCAAACAACAAGCAAAGTCAGAATACAAAATTGATAAAGTACAAACAACTCTGGAAATACAGAAGGTAGTAGAACCAAACTTCCTACAGCACTTAACCACACCCTATGATATAGCGCAATACAAAATTGAGACCAGTCCTGCACAAAAAAATACGCTCATGGGAAACATTCATTCTCATTAAAAGTTAATTCAATTTCATGGGATCACCAAATACCAATCGAAAACAAGCATAGATTTTCTGTAGCATACCAAAGCGGAAAATGATCTTCGCTGGAATTATGTAATTTTCACTAGAATAATGCTATGCCCACCGATCAACCAACCTTGTATTCGCTCTGAATAAATTGATGAAATATTTTGATATATTTCCTTGCATTCATGTTCATCTCTGGCTTAACGTGCACATATATCTCTGGCTGGATTCTTGCATAATAACCTGTATCTACCGGCGTGTTGAGGAAGTGTGTGTTAAAACTCAGATATGATTAGTAGAATACTATTTGACCGGTTGTAGAACTGTACAAACTCATTATCCATGTAGAACCGTCATTTTATGATAACTCTAATCATTTTTCGAGGAAATCGGTATTTTCCGGTTTTACCGGTTGTTCGTGTAGAGAAAATGCTGGAAGTTGCTAGACAAACTCCCTAACTAGGTAACACCAATACTTGCACCAAATCTTAGTATTTGAATTTGTATTTTGAAGTCGAAGGAGTTTGAATTTTGAAATCACTTTATCTGTGCAAACCAGGGCTTTCGTCGGAGGGGGGACGCTTGAGAACGGAGTTCCTACCTGCCTTTGTTGTGGAACGCATAGGAACGCCAAAGTGCCCTCTTCGAAACGGTGTCATTCTGAGCCAGATGGTACATGATCATCAAGTGTTATTAATAATATTCTGAAAATCCTAAATTCATTTGTACAGAATTTCTGTAACGGCCTTTTTCTTTCAAGAATGGCTACGTTTGTGTAGATAGAATAATTAAATATTGAGTTGCATCCTCAGTTGAAAAGCGGGAACAGACCTGAATAGCAGCTATTTCCTCCAATATCAAGAATCATCAGCAGGCCTAGTTCACATCTCTCAACATCGACACAACTCCCTATTGAAAGTTGCAGCCATGCCCGGGTCAATTTGAGATTTGCAATTAGTAAGTTATTGAAATTTCGACGGGCATTCATTAAATATCATGGCTATGTTTCATAAAGTTTTGTCTCGTTTTAACTATTGTTCCCTCATTAAGCGTTTTTATATTTGAGTTGCCAAATTTTCAGACGAGATATAAATATATCCATTTTCCTGTTCGATATTCATGTCATATGAACAATCAATTTTCTGAAGTATTATGAAGGTTTAGTAAAATAATTTCATAGTGAAAATGTTCATAAGTTTGTTAGAAAATGATGCATTTTCAAAAGCTTCTAATATCAAGTTTTAGGGACTAAAGGATTTGCTCCTAAATGAAGCTGATAAGGCGAAAATTTAGACCTAGCAGATATCATTATTTTTATCGGCAATAGCAGCTCGACTTATTAAAAAACGATTGATGATACAGACGCTGATATGTTTCTCAGAATTATTAACTGTTCTGCAAAATATCTTCTTTTGGTATTATACGAAGACCTCTTGGCTCTCTGGAAAAGAATATAAAGTATTTTTTTTTCCAAATACTACGGTATTAAAAGCTCTTGTAAAGTGACAGTAGGTCTACTGTGTTAATGCTGATAAAATGTCATCTGTAAAGCAGTTTTGTTTTGTATATTAATAATATATCGAATCTTTACATATCGAAGGCAAATTTATATTCATGATTAAGCGAGAAGCTTAATACCATGGTGTGATACTATGCAGATCTACTTTTCCGTTTTGATATTTATAGAACTATCAAATATATATTCGGTACAAAAAAAGCTGCGTTGAAAAAGCAGGTTCGATTCACCGCGATTAAATGAAATGCAATGAGTACTATATATGCCTTGCGTACATGAAATTGCAGAATGCAAAGACAAGCGTTATTCACTAACTTTGAAGAGTGAGGTTTAGGAAATCCACCGCTTTTAGCCTATGGGCCCTATGTCAAAACATAATGCGATATACGGTGTAAGGAAAAGACATGCACCGTAAAAATGGGTTCAGCTACAGGTTAGAGCTAGAGGTGATATCTAGGTAGGCCTATATGAATCTGAAAGTTAATCAAGACCGGAGATAGAATGCACGCACGCGCGTGCGACGATAAGTATAATTCTCGGATACTCCATTATATACATAAACTTTCGATCACAGAAGATGCAGGTACGCCGAATATTTCAAATTTTTTTAATTTACAATTTTGTGCCTTCGTTCGAAGAACTTCGGCTAGCTTTTTATTTTCTCAAGCGATGGCAATTAGCGTTAGAAAATCTCGATTCCAATAGCTTTCTGCCAGCTGCTTTGGATGAACTCAACCGTATCATGACCATAGACAGCATTTGCGCGTTTATGACGCTCAACTGCTGATTTAGCTTATAAAGATTTTATAATGGTAACACACTCAATCTTCCTCAACATTTCATATGTACTAAACCAATTTTGCATTGATATCATTGCTTTAAGCCATGACAATGCGTACAATGATTTAGAGCTATTACTCGACTTGATTATCCATGAGCTGAATCGGCAATCATTATGAGAAGAAACATCGTTAACATTGTTTTGATCATTTATAAGTCACACACGTTTATGGTCAAAAAATATTGGACAAACATTTATACCACAAACAATAAATGCCAATGATGGGTATGCTTGAAGTGAAAAGAAGGACTCATGTTAATGTGATGACGATTCCTTCACTAATGTACATCTGAACATTTCCGAACACATGATTAAGAAAGATCATTAATAGTAATTTTGAGGGTAATTCATAGGAATGTTGAAAATGTTCTCAAATGGTCCTGGAATTTTCTGACGGAAAAGCCCCGGATACCCTGATCTTGACCGCTATGGCTATGCTTGAAATTAGTTGAGATGGTCAAATTTAGTAAAATCCGTGAAATTAGGTCAACTTTGAGAGCTTCCTGTGGCCGTTGCAGGGCATGGAGGAGGTGGGGACTGAATTGGGCATCCATTGGGATCATGAACATTGGTTTGTGGTATTGGTTGCGTGATTTGACTGAATATCTTGCTATGCCTATGCTTGTTTTTAATTGGTATTTGGTTATCCCATGAAATTGAATTAATTTTTAATGAGAATGAATGTTTCCCATGAGCGTATTTTTTTTGTGCAGGACTGGTCTCAATTTTGTATTGCGCTATATCATAGGGTGTGGTTAAGTGCTGTAGGAAGTTTGGTTCTACTACCTTCTGTATTTCCAGAGTTGTTTGTACTTTATCAATTTTGTATTCTAACTTTGCTTGTTGTTTGAAACTAGCCTTGCTGAACATGATTCCAAACTTGTCCCAGACCTCTATAAAATAGCAAAGCTTGGACCTACCTGGACCAGCATGGGCTTCAACCACTTAAACCCCATGAACCCCCTCCAGCTGGATCCGTTACCGGCCACTTCTAGTGCTTGCTGCCGGCTCAGCCATGGTAATAGCCGCATGACTCTAATTGTGCTGGTTCATCCGGGGTTAACTATTGCTATTAATTTGACATTGATTACTATTGCATGTTCATTCGATTTCGGTGGCAATCAGAATACAATAAATTTTTGGCAGTAGCTATTACACCGGCTATATCTCCAAAACTAGAAATTAAGACCTAAGAGAAATAGAAGACTTAAGAAGTAAGACGTTTAGAAATTAAGGATTAAGACTAGCAATTGTCTATAGTGCATGAAACAAAAAAATGGAGGCTTTGCTGTATTGAATGTTTTGGAGACACTTATGCCAGGAAAAAAACGCTTGCATTGAAATCACTCAAAAATTTTGTAATACAAAGCAAGACAAATCAACGAGTCAAGACCCATTCTGACATGTTTCGTGATGTACTTCGTGAATAGGAGTCTCTTCATGACTGAGAAACATTTACAGTAACTAGAGATATTGAAGAATATTATACGCCTCACCAAGAGTAATAGACAGAAAAATTCATCAATCAGAGAAATCATTTACAAAACTACACTTATGTCAATTATATAAGAGTACATTTCATCATGCAAATACATTTGTCATGTGAAATCCTTGCATCATTAAATTGATATTTTAAGTATTTATCATGTTCACACATAAATATAATGAAACAAATCATCAAAAATATCTTCAACTAACAACTAGGCGGATTATTTCCTTCATTGGTATTTATCACACGTGACTTCATGCTTGAGAAATACAAGTCCGACGTTTTGAATTCGCGCTAAAATTTCGGGACTCCGAGCAGCTTTAATGACCACCTGAAATCAGCTGATGACCCTTCTAGCCTAATACAGTAAAACAATCTGATTTCTATGGTAGCTCTCTTGAACACAAGCTCAATACTTTCAAAATCAGTACATTTACAACGAGATCCGCATATTAAAGAATGTGCTCTGTTTTGTAGACTTTCAAACATCAACATGTGCTTAGCAAATAGTCTTCCATAAATTGGACATCCATAGGTGAACAATGATACAATCAAGGACTTATATATAATTTTTAAATCATGAACACTAAGTGTTTTTTTAAGCACTCTTAAGATGTACAAGCGCTGAGATGCACGCTTCAAAACTGACAAAATCTGCTCGTCCCAAACAAGTTTCGCATTAAGCACAAAGCCCAAAAGATGTACAGATGTTCCATCAGTATATGTAGACGCTAGATTGACATTACCACGAGAACAATCGTGATCTGCAGATCTTTTTATGCATAGTTTCGAGCATTTTGAAAAATTCATGGAAAACCCCATATCAGAAAGTACAGCCTCAAAAGCGGGTACGTTCGAAACAAAATTAGGTATTATTGGCTCAATTACATTGACGTCATCAGCGTACATTACAAATGTTGAGTTCATACATTTTGTTGAAAGGTAACCCATAAAAGCCGCAAACAGATAGGGCCCTAACACTGATCCTGTGGGATACCCGAAATGACGTTAAACACAGGGCCTGATACATTGCATAAAGTGACAAATTGTTTACGGCCAGTCAGATAGGATTTCAACCACGATAGGAAACCGTGGTCGAAATCAGCACAGTTCAAATGATTCAACAACCGATTATGACTCAAAAGTATCAAACGCTTTTGTTATATCAAGTGAGTATAAATGCACAGCAGAAACCTCAGGAGAATCAAGAGACAAGGTCAAGTTGTCGACAACACTGATTAGAGCACTGGTAGTGGATCCAAGAGGGCGAAAAGCATGTTGTTGTGGTCCATATAATGAAATGAGATCTCTCCTTACACGATCCAGTATTAGCTGCTCAAACACTTTTGAGATAACCGAAAGAACAGATATGGGTCTGAAGTCACTTATCGTTGGTCTAGCTTTCTTCGGTATTGGAGAAATTTTACTAGTTTTAAACGCAGATGGAAACGTTTTTTCAGCAATAGAACGATTGAATATTATGGCCAGAGGTTTGCAAAGCCATTCAGCACCTTCTCTCAAAATACGAGGAGGGATATTGTCGGGACCGGATGATTTCTTGTTGCTTAATTTTGCAAGCTTAAGGAAAACTTCGTCTGCTGATATTACCCAATTAAAGTCTGCGTCGATGATTGGGTGTAGGGGAACATCATTGGGATTAAAGTTTGAATAAAATTCGCCAGATAGTGCCACAACGGTTTGTTCAATGCCATTATTCATATGAATCAAGTTGTCAATGCCACTTGTGCTGGACTTGTTACGGACCTCGTTTACCACATTCCATATGTGCTTGTTGGATTCACAGCTTTTATTAGCCCACATCTTCTTAGCCTTTATTATTTCAAGTTTCACCTTTTCTTTGTAGTGATGGAAAAGATCCCACTTTCTGGCTCTATATGCCTCCCACCTTCTGTTGATGAGCGATTTCAATAAAGGGGTAACCCAAGGTTTATCACGATTTGACATCACGACGTTTTCACGAGGGATAAAGTCCATAGCCGTATGCAGCAGCTGGTAGAAACGCATACACATGTCTTCGACGTTTACTTCCGAATTTAAAAGATAGTCAAAATCAATGGTGGACAAAAAATTGTTAAACATAGCAATATTTGATGAACGATAGTCCCACACTAAGACAGACCGTTCGAAAACATTTATATCAAGCGGTGTTTTAGGGCTCAAGATTACACAGTTGTGATCGGAGTTACTGATTGGCGGACCGATACGCGCTGAATCTTCATAAAGTACATCTAAATCGGGAGTTACCCAGATGTGGTCAAGAATAGAGAACAGTCTCGTTGAGGATACAACCTTATTAGTGAAGCTAAAATCAATAGAGAAAAAGTCAGTAGAGAAATCGCTAAAGTCGCCGCTGACAACAAACGATTGTCACATATCGGATAATGTCGGATCATCCGATATTAGTAAAAACAAGTCATCACGACAAGCAGCAAAAGTACACATGACACGAATTTCTTTAGTTTCTGATTCAGATAAGCTTCTGTCAATGAACTTTCACAACAGCTAAGTTATTTCATGAGAGGATTAAAGACTTTATTAAGGACGGTTAACCGAATTATTTCTAGGTCTAAAAGCTCTACAAAATCTCTGAAGCGCTTAAGGCGTATTCGACTTTCTAACAATGGTTTTATGCAATTTTGAAGCATCAGCTCGAGGTATTTTGCTTTCAATTCTTTTCAGGCGTAAAACGTCATGAAATCACGTCACGGCCAATTCCTCTACCCAACGGGTATATATGCGACAGTGACAGACAATGAAGAAAATCATTATTCTTTTCCAGATGACCGTGTAGAGGCTTCAATGCAAAACTCAACTGTTAAGACTATAACACTGATTGCTCTATTGTTCTAAGACGCTTCAATTTCCCCCTACCTAATTATACTTAGGTTTTGATGACAGAAAATGCAATGAACAACAATTAGAATGATTTCTAGAACACAATAGTGAAAGATAGTTCAAACAATGATGATGCCATAGTTGCAACCAGCAGGCTATTCGTTTTACTTCGCAATAATTTAGATATAGAAAGTAGAAGTTCATGACATGTGCATCTATCGCATGGCAATTTTAAACAAGTACAAGAACCGATCGAGTGTTTATTAACGACATGCTGAATGTATGAAGCTCAACTTGAAATATTAAGTAAATGAGTAGACCTACCAATTTGTTCAAGCACCCCAAATTTCTTCCCCCTGCTGATCTAACAGACCTGAAAGGAAACTGCTGAAGGGAGACTCAGGAAACCAGCATTTTTCTTATTTCGGAGGTAATCCTTTGAACGAGGTGAAGGTCAAAGGTAAATAAACGCCAATTTTTAGCAACTGACCATTAGATAATAATATAATAATAATATATTTTACCACAAAATCTACACAATGTGTAATCAGAGTGGGGGTACAGATAAGAGGTTACAGGAGTTATAAAAGAGTGAAAAAGAAGGTTTTCAATGCTTTCTTGAAGCTGCGAGGGTTTGTTTCATTCCTCAAATGTAGAGGGAGCGAATTCCATAATGAGGGTCCAACGAATTGAAAGGCGCCCCTGGCACCAGCTGTTCTTGATAATGGTTGATGGAGTAAGGGGGCGTCCTTCGACCTCAGTGAATTGAACGATGCAGAGGATGCAGCAGGAGTCAACAGATCTTTAAGGTTAGTAATTGCCGTAAATACAATTGTGCACTAGACAACACACTTTGAATTGTACGCGGAGTCGCACAGGTAACCAATGAAGGCTTCGGAGAGTTTCAGAAATGTGAGTACTTTTCGGAAGTCGACGCACAAATCTGGCACAGGCATTTTGAACTTTTTGGAGTCGAAGTATGTTCGAAGTCTTACAACCTGCATAGATGACATTGCAGTAGTCCAACAACGTGAATACAAAGGAACAAATTAAAGTGTTGGCGTGATGGTCACTTATGTATCTTCGGATTCGATAAAGATTTCGCAGAATAAGAAAAGATTTTTTCCGAATCTGATTGACTTGGGCATCAAACGACAAAAATTAATCAAATTTAACACCCAGCGATCAAGAATTCAAATGGAAAATGACAACAAAAACTAATTAACTATACACTAATCGAAAGATATGGTCAAGGTGGTTAATAAAATGACATGCCACGCTGAACCACGCGTAATTACATGTACACATGACCCCAAACATCCGTGGCTATGCGTGACATTGCTGCAACATCTGTAGACAGTCCTGTTATATAGACTTTGCGTCTCATGTGTCTGCATGTATCAGAGGCTAAACAATGTGATAGGACCTCAATTTCATGCTCATGGAAGACAGAACATGGTTAGCGGTTCATCCGTGGTTCAAACGGCAGCGCAGACAACCCTAGACGACGCGCAAACTATAAACGCTCGCCCGCGCGTATTCATAAGCATTCCCCATGTTTTAGCAGCATCAGATCAAGTGATTTCTGACTCTTAGTGCAGCGCGCATGTACGCGGGTAGAAGAATAGAATGTCCTTAACCACGGATGTTTGGGGTGTTCCGTGAATTACGCGTGGCATGTCACCTAGTGTTAATAAGCAGATAATTTCACTTTTAAAACTTTGCATCTTTATGTTGATAGAGCACTTCTACGTAATCTCAATTTATTTCATCAAGAAGTTATATATTGACGCAAAATAACATGCATGTACATGTACATCATTGGCTTGCGCACACACGCTGGCCAAACAGAGCCGAGGGACACAAACAAGTTGAGTTCGGGGCAAGTCCAAGCAGGGAAAGGTCACAAAAGAAAGTTTGCAAAAGACACTGTGTCTGGGCTTGGCCTCTTCGGAATAGTTCAGTCGGAGGAAGGAGCAGAGGCTGTGCAAGAGGGATGGCACCGCCTCGATGGGAACTGCGGAGACCACAGAATTAGATTCATCTGCGCGCGCTTCGGTTTCCTAGAAAGGAAGAATTGTATGTAACCTTAATATTGAAATGGCACATCACCACCGAATTAGAAAATTTGCTCCTTCTCGAATGGATAATTCGTGTATCGCTTGCTATTGGAAATGGCAAACAATAAGCTGTCAGCAGAGGACAACAGAGCCAGTGAGAGATGCGTGCGTGCTGTGATATCACTTCGCACACACCAAAACACACATCGATGCGTGGCTTCGATTCAATGTATGCAGTATACAGTGAGCAATGCCGAGGAGAGGATCATCAAGTGAACTAATTTTCGGACGCCTGCGACTTTCTTTAATAATGATCGGAAGGGCCAACATTATGGAGAAAACTTGTGGGCAATGATCTGAATTCTTCGAATCTGAAGGAATTTTGGCAATTGAAGCACTTTGCTTGAACTCACATTAATCCGCAAGCGACGCACGACTTTTTTCCTATCTCTGTAAGGTATTAGGAATTCCTTTTTGCCCACCTAACAGGTTCCTCAATGTGCCGTCGATTATGAATTAATCCCACCTCCAGTAAATCGAAGCAGATAAACAAAATATTTAATTCTGTGGCGGAGACAGTGACCCAGAAGTCCCTGACGTCGGCGACGTAGGGTGTCACTAAGTGCCGGCACTCCAGTGCGCGACATGAGATCCCGGGAAGTGAATTCCTAGCGAGATTCTTAAAAGAGCGCGGTAATGGGCGTCGATGGTCTGCTCCCTTGTAGCCGTCATGGGGACCGCCTCAAGGTCGTAGGGGAAGATAGGTTCCGCAAGAATTGATGCCGCAATGTACATTGGAAGTGAGTATACCGAAATCAGCCAAAACATTGTCTCTAGTGCGAAACGCAGCGTCTGCGGCTGCCAATGATTTTGTTGTGCTTAAATTGTTCAACTCTGAGGACATCTTTCTATTCAATGCCCAGTCGAATTAACATTCTGGAATCTTTATGACTGCCTTGCAAGCATGGATATAGAACCTAGCGGTTTTTTTGAAAGTGTGTTTCTGCATAACTTCAAAATTCGCTCTGTTTTTAACTGATATACATTCAAATTTTAAAAAAGCTCTCACGCCAAAAGTTTAATGACAAATTTATTTTCCTTCTGTCAAAAGTTCCATATTACTTAGAAAGCAAGCTATTAGAAATCTCTTGGCCATAGCCTGCTTGGTTTAAAAGTTATTCAAAAAATTGGAATCATTAAAAGATTAAATCAAAAGATATTCTTTTCTGACTCATCATAGATCGAAAAGTACCAGCAATCAAATTGTACATGTAAACATAGACAAATTCCGATTCCACCCTCGTGCCTCTCAAGGTAAATTATAGTGCTAATGAAGTACGATAGTTTAAAATACACCTTTGTGGAAGAAATATTAAAAATGAACTGCAAGTAATCCTAATACGGTGCATCTCCAGGTCTTCGCATAATCTTTTCCTCTCAAGAGGTGGTTCAGCGTCCAACAGATTTTCTATTTGCTTGTTATTGTGCGTAATTCAGCATGGCACAATGTGGAAAAATGAGGGCAACAATGTATCGCGTAGTGATGATATCCGGTCAATGCATGTGAAAGATGTTTTAAAGATTTCAGTTATCGTCCGTCTATCTACATACATGTACATGTTTCATAGCATTGTTGCCTGCTTTTGTCCTACATTGCTGACCACTCCATTTCAATTACGTACAATATTATTATCGATTTTTCGCGCAACAATGTAGGACATTTTCAGTCACTTACGCGCCCTCAAATGTCTTACTTTATTGCCCTCAAAAATCCTTGTTAATGTGATTCCTTTCTAACTCTTGACTTTGAACTTTCCATGATCTCTGCTGGCCTCGTCGGCTTTTACCAGTGCAGTAATTTTGTCCTGTCTGGCTTATACTAAAGAGGCGTCATAAGCATAATGCAATTAGTAGCAGCAGTCAAAACGTTCATTCTAGAGAAATGCACCAACTTCTGATGACTGAGAAGTAGCACTTGCAGTCATTTACAAATTCTTTTCAATTCAATATATTTTTTTTACTAAGGAAGGTTGAAAGTACAAAGCACTTCCTAAATTAACCACACGTAATGAAAGCAAAGCAAAACGATAATAAGCAAATGAATGATTTTTGATGCATCTTTCACATCAGGTCTCAATGAAATAGGGTTGACTCAGAACAAAACATTTTTCTCTCAATGAATTTTGTTGTTTCGATTTTACTAATTATTCTCCAATTTCACGGATTACATTCTTCAGTCATAACTACCCAATTTTATGAAAAAGTAAATGGCAGAGTTTGTGAATGGAAAAAAGCGACAACCGTTTCAAGTCGGCCTCATTGTGTAATTCAATGTCAGCAGTTGAACTTTTGCAACGGATTTCTGTGGAATAGTTACTCAAAGAAATGCGAATTATTTCAATACATTCAACCGTATACCGAAAGAGGTGGACGGTGCATTTATTATCTTAGGTCTGAAGTTCGCATTTTGAAAAGCGGATGTCAAAGCTCCAAATTTGATATTAGCTTGCCATCAAGTCGTGATCGTTTGTTCTCTTTCGGAGTGTGGGAGATGACCATGAACGAAGCAGTTGAATATTGCCATAAGACACTAAACAGCTCGATGGCAGAGTTTATTACAGGAGAAGTGGAAAATGAAATGCTGCAATTTCTCGATAAAGTTCAATTGAAGAATAACGGAGTATATTGTGCATGCAGCTATTTCGAAAATGATAATATCCAATGTAAGATTCGTGTGGGTTCGACAAAATATCTGCGATGGTATATTTCAAATGTTCGTTTGGTTGAAGCCCATATGATGTTATAAATGAATGCACAAATGACATATTGTCTTTGACATTCAAGTATACCAATGTTCCAGCTTACACTCTAAAAAATTTCGGTTTTTAATTGGTTCTCCAGAAAACCACATGGATTTCCAGAAAACCAAACGGTTCTCTGGAAAACCAAACTGGTTCTCCAGAAAACCAAAAGGATTTCCAGAAAACCAAATGGTTCTCTGGAAAACCAAACTGGTTCTCCAGAAAACCAAAAGGATTTCTGGGAAACCAAATGGTTCTCTGGAAAACCAAACGGTTGTCCAGAAAACCAGTTTGGTTTGCAATTATATTGGGTTGGGTCAACCAGCAGATCAATTTTGATGCAGGAGGCAATCAATAAAAATTGCAACGTTTGACAGCAACAATCAAATGATTGTGACCAATTAATTAAAATGCAATTGATTTTTGATGAATCCTGGTTTATGAGCTTTGGTACGGTAAGGGTTAAGTGTCGTGGAAATCAAATTTGATCTTCTACATACTATGGCATGTCGAAGGAGATCTATTGACAGATCCTCGTTTGTGTAGAGTTATAGACGGACATTCATGTTAGTGATAGCAGAACTACTGATTTCCCAAAAAGTATATTAGATTATTAACCACGCGGAATCCTGATCTATCAATAGTGATATGAATGATGGATTATTTGAGGATGATTTGAAGTGTTTTAAGTTGTGCTGCTTAGGACCTATTCCAAGCCTATTTGTACTTCACATTCTCATTTCACACCAGAAATTTAAATTTCATGGACTCATTAAACACAAAAACTCTACTTTAGAATTGAATGTTGGGCAGTTAAGGAATTTTATCATTCTCTCTCTCTCTCTATTAACACTCCGGTGTCTTCTTTATCATCTAATGAAGGCTAACTCTCTTTCATTCACTGCTGCACATATCGTGATTCCCCGCGCTCTCTTATCTCGCTGCGATGACTTGGCCTAAATTTAGCGAGCGGAATCTCTCCAAAGGGAAAATATTACGTGACACTTTGCTTTTAACAGAAAGCATACTTCTTTGATAAGTTTTTACAGATGTATGTACAAACTAATGAATCATTAATAAAATTGCCAAAGATTTATTGATAGCAAAGTCTTTCTTTACGAAAAACAATCGGTTCCGAGGATCTACATTTGTATCGTTGCCATGACGTCCAGAATGAGGTGAGTCTGATTTTCTTCCTTCATTGACGCATTTGTTCTAGTGACCGTGTCATGTGCATTGACTTAAACGTGCTGTCATCTTATTTCGTGTGGTACTATGAAATTTGTTTTGCTGTTTTCAACGTTCATCCCTCATTGCATTATGTATGAAATTACATATGAACCACACAAAACGTGAGTATATCAGAAGATTTTAACAGTTGTTTCCAAAAGTCCTTCATGTACTGTATAGCTGACATGCTTAAATACTCTTTGCAATTCAATCTTAAATAACTTTATTTAATTATGAATGAATATGAGTATTCATGTAGGTATTCCCTTATAAATTATTCGGGCATCTAGCAATTTTGTCGTTAAATCTCATGACTACCGTGACTACTCTGTTTGTAGCCTACATGCATGTAGAAATCGCTTACAATACATGTATGCGAATGATTTCATATTAATGTTCGACCACTTTTCAAAGCTTTCACAAATCCCTATGTCTAACTAATATGATGCATTATATCAGCCTTATAGCTTTGTAGAATATACAGGGTGAGTCATAATGTGCGCAAAACTTCAAGGACTTGTAGCTCTGACCAAAATAATTATTCGAATTGAGTTTCTCTTCCATATTGTTTAGCATGTCATGGGGTTTTGCTGTGTGCAATATTATTTTTCTCTTTCAATTATTTGACAGTATTCTAGCTAATTTTGAATTCACTAGAATTTAACTAAATTTCACAATTTAAATCGTTCAAAATTCAAATTAAAAAAAATTTTCCAAAGGACTTCTTATAATTAAGCTTATTACTGATGATAGACAATTTACAGCAAGTGTTCAAACAATCCTCCATCAGCCTCGACAACACATTGTGCTCTGACGAGCAAATGGTTAATGGCCTGTTGGAGCTCATCTGTTTCAAGATTATCTTATGATCTTGATCACATTATCAAGATCACATTATGACTCACCCTGTATATGAAGTCCTATATTATCTGCTGAACATTGTAGGTTTATACAAGTTTAATTTTAGCCTTGATGAATTTCCAATTTGCCTCATACATTGGAAATCATGAATAAATGAATTCTTGAAACTTAGTTACACCAATGACACTTGTTCAAAACTGAAAGTGCAAATGCAAGAAATAAATAAATAAAATTTATTTACTTATTTATTACATTTGCACTTTCAGTTAAGAACAATTGTCATTTAAAGTACACATATATATCATCGCCAAATTACAGTAGCTGCAGTAAACAATTTTTGCCGTTTAATTCGTGCTGATTTTGCATGAAAAATTTTGCTTTTGCATGCTTATTAATTGGTTTTGATTTCGCCGTGTTTTGTGCAAGCCCAACATGCCACTTACTTGGTAGAGGAGTTTATTTTGCATGGTATAATGCGTAACTCTCTTTTGTTGTTAACAGCCGAATTTACTTTGCATGCCGCTTATTGTACAGAAAAGCTCTTCTTGTGGTGTTTTGTTCACATGGCGTCGTTTTATATGTGCATGCCGCTCATGGTGTACAAAATTTTGTCTGAGAAATTTAATGCCTATCATTATTTCTGATTACACTACAGTCAAAGCTCGTTAATTAAGACCATACATTCCAGATTTGCAATCTCTGAATTATCAAAATTCTTAATTAAACATCAGCTTATATATTCAAACGATACAAAAATGCCACGGCCGTATGATCTTAATTAACCGAAATCTTAATTATCCGTGTTCGAACTAACGAGCTTCGACTGTATGTGATATCATTTATGACAGTGTAGGCCTATATGGCATTATTTTCGCATCAACATTGATTTCATAGTTGAGTTTTATTACACACCTTTTCAATAACATCGTACTAGATTTCAGTAATTCTCTAAATGCTTCTTCTACACAGTCCTAATATTGAGGATATCCCTTCTGAGATTATTTTTTCCTTTTTCAGTAGCGAGTTCCACTCCAGTGGCAACGAGTATTGGCATCGAAAAATTCGACGACGTGGTTCTTTTTGCGCTGCACCGGATTAGTTGGACGTGCATCCTGCGGAAGGCCTATCTGTGATTTTATTTACTATCTTGGAAAAGACTAGCAAATGTCTCAACTTCATGGGAAATTTTGTGACTAAAGACATCGTCCCTCGTCTTTCTTGTATTATTTTATGCAAGTTTGACTTGAAAAAAAGTGAAAAATAAGAAACAATGACTTCTTGACGTTTCGGGGACTTTTCTGGGAAATCTTGTATGGTTTTAGATAAATTGTAAACTTCAAAATACCTCATTTGAGTATTCACGCATTTTTTACACATTTTCACAATAATTCTTTTGCACACTTTATTGAGCTTATTTTATGCTCAGCCAACAATTCGTGCATGTTGTTTTAAAATGATATTAGTACGAATGAAGTAAATATATTAGAGCATATCAGAATTATATTATGAAAAATGAATTAATAATATTATTTTATACTATTATTATATTAAGCCTATTATTTAGTATAATTACATATTAAATTTTATCGAAAACAAATATCGGGTCACTCGTGAAACCGATATTGGTTCTCCAGAAAACCAAGATATAAAGCTGAAAAACCAATTTTGGTTTCCCAGAAAACCGATGACTTTTGGTTTTCTAGAGAACCAATTTCACTTGGTTCTCTGGAAAACCATATTTGGTTTCACCCCCGGGACAGGCTGAAAAACCAAAATTGGTTTTCCAGGAAACCAATTTTTTTAAGAGTGTGTATAGAACTCTTTCAAAGATCTTGATCAAATGTGAAGCAAAATTCAAGTACTTTGCCCTTTGCCAATGTGTGATCCCATAAATTAACATCATGAGCCGTGCATCGACAATTCAGTGGAAATTTCAGGGACCAACTGATTTTTGTAGCTTTTTGTCAAAATGTTAATTATTGGCAATTTGAAGTTAAGCTGTTAACGTCAGATGACGAGATAACAAGTTAACTTCATGGAGTGCAGGCGAATTAACTCGTCATATTAGCATGCTGCAATTTATAGTCTCATCGGTTCCACGCATTCCATTGTTCACTTCTGCGCATATAAAATGGTGCCTCTTTTGATTTTATTACGCAGTTGAAGCAGCGTGGAGCAGGACACACAGGTTGATCAGAAATCTGCTTAGTCTGAGTTACAAGTAAATTAGATTGCAAGAATACGTTGTGATTGTTCTCTCAGACAGTGTGTAACATGCCTTTTTGCGCCCCACTTGAGCCTAGATTCACGAGTCCCTACTGACGACAAGTCAACCTCTATCAGTATTTAAATACATGTCCATGTAAATTCGATGTTTTCCGAAAAATTAGCATAGAAAGCTGAGTTTGCATCGTATCCTTTCACATTGAGCAAAGAAAAATTAATTTAAAATTCATATTATCAACCTCCTGTGGAGGTGTTCTATGTAAATCTCTAATCTAATAATTTGCAATATCACTACAGAAATTGTTCAAATACTACACGGTGGTGCTGAGAGGCGAAAAAGGTCGAAAAAATGGGGGGGGTCAAATCTGTTTGTCTAATGAAGTAAGGAAGAGGAACAGAAGTAGAACTAAAAAAATCAAAAAAATTTCATCGAGCCATTTTCGAGAAAATCGACTTTATTGATTTTTCAAAATCGATACTATAAAATAAAATTTAAAAAAAATTGGGTGCGAATACTTTTCAATCTAGGATGTTAAGGATATTCATACAAACATTTCAAGACCAATTACGCAAATTTTCATCGAGCAGTTTTCGAGATAATCAACTTCATTGATTTTCAAATTTGATATATAGGCCTACTTCAATGCTCGATATCGATTATACTGCAGATTTGCAAAAATTGGGGGCGGATATTTTTTAATCTAGGATGCCAAGAATATGTCTTGCGACATTCATCATGGCTTTGTGCTTTGGACATAACGCCTGGAATGAAATGAAACGCGCGTGTGAAGTGAACTTATTGATTAAAAGTTTCTTTTGTCACGCAATGATCACCGCTTACTCGCGCAAACTCGCTATTAAATGCAAGCCGAACCGCTGAACAATTCTCACGTGAGAGTGAGACTTCAATGGCACTAATTCTTCTGTCAAAAGTTAGAAATACCGAACATATCAATGATGAACAGTTGGAACCATATAAGCTCATTCAGTACTTTTGTATATAATATACGCAAACATCTTACTTGAAATATTTGACCCTGTGGACTTGATTTACATATCAGTACTCAAGCTACGAAACAAAATAAGTTGCAACGCTTGTATCATACAGTAGACAGTGAAGTTAGCGATAGACTAAGCTTATTGTGATATAATTGCACATGTGAATCACATCGATCAATTTTCTATATTGTTAATGTTTGGTCTATTTTGTTCTTATTTATCATATATGTACATGATGTAGTTAGATATGATTATTGTCCGCTATCCCTAATGAAACTCAATCGATGTCCAGCTTACGTATTGGCTGTGTTAGCTGCAATACAGTATACATTTGTGTTTTAAGTATACTTTCTGGCCATTAATATCAAAAAGATAAATAAAATCGTTTTTTCAAAAACGGCTCGATGCAAATTTGTATAGTGGGTCTTAAATTATCAGAATGAATATTCTTGGCATCCTAGATTAAAAAATATCCGCCCCCAGTTTTTGTAAATCTGCAGTTTAATCGATATTGATCATTGAAGTAGACCTATATATCAAATTTGAAAATCAATGAAGTTGATTAATTCAAAAACGGCTCGATGAAAATTTGCGTAATTGGTCTTGAAATGTTAGTATGAATATCCTTAACATCCTAGATTGAAAAGTATCCGCCCCCAATATTTTCGACCTGTTTCGCCTCTCACCACCACCGTGACTATTTATTGTTTCCATAGATAGCCGTCAATTGTTTGGCATGCACTGTAACATGATGCTTCTATCTAAATGGTGCATCCATTTCTAGTACTTTTTCTGTCGATTATCAACATTGATATCACTAACTCAAGCGGTTGATGTTGCTTGATATCAACTGTTCCAGATAGTGATATCAAATTATGCAATACCAGCTACTTTGTTGTCTGGTGTCGGTTGATAATATCGTTATAACTAGCTTTTTAGGTATATACTGCTTTTATTGACTAGCTATGGTAGATAAATGAACCTCGCTTACGGTTCGGTTTATATCACACCATAGCTAGTCAATAAAAAGCAGTATAAACCTCAAACGCTAGCTATAACTACGATTTACCGAACTATTTCAGATTTGATAATAATTTGAAAGTTCTGTGAAAATAAAGAATGTCTTTTCAAATCAATATAATCATTGGAACATCAACCGGTTTCCATTGGAGGACAATGAGATGGGCTACTGGCCACAATCTTCGTCAGAACTTAAGTTGCAAAGGGCATATACACTGAATGTGCTGTACATGCAAACAGAAGTAAGTAAATTTGAAATTTGGGTTATCATATTTCACTGAAGATTAAGTCATAGTGCATAAGTAATTAGACTGGCGGCTTGCCGTGGTACGATTTCTTCGTACATTCCCACAAGATTTTTCAAAATTTACAATTATCTCCCATAAGCCAAATATGCCTTTGATAAACTTAGCCGACTGAAGCCCGTATAGCAGCAGTTAGGTTAGGAGACATTTCATGCCACTGAAAGTCTAGTGTGTACAATCACGATAGGCCTCCTAAATCAAGTCTTAGTACCTCCATGGAATGTAAAATTTGTAAGTGGCAATTATGTTGTTGGATAATTAAATCAAAGGGCTCTCTAATAGCTGTAGCTCTACAATCCATGAAATCAGACTACACTGTAAATTGTAGGGCACGAAATTTCGCTTGAATTAGGAACGAAATTTAGGCATCAATTCTAACCAACACAAGCATGAGTAGGCACGAAGTTGATAGTGCCGAGTTCGTGCACATCGGTTTTTTCTTCGATTTCATTGGATAAGCAAACATTTGGCTTGGTGCCTATTTAGTGCCTAGTTGCGCCTACTGATGCGTCGAAGCACTGGAAGGGCTAACTGGCACGAAATTTCGGCTTCGTGCCTAAGTAAGTGCCCTACAGTTTACAGTGTAGACGCAGTTAACTTCTATTTTGAATACCAAAACTGCCTTCCTCATTAGAAATCAAAATGCTCCTTTATGGGTGCCTGTTCTCAACTAGTCAGGCTTAAAATAGTTCACGAAAATAATCAAAAACACTATCGATGTATAAAACCAGCCTCATGTAGACATGATGAGCCTACTTCACATACGTCCCTGATTGAAGTATTCCTGCTAACCGATATGAGTGGATGCCTATTTGTAGCAATTGTAGCGTTATTAAATGGACCGTCAACAGTATTTCCTAGTCTATACAGGTGCAAGCGTTAAGCATTCATAATCTTAATTTCTATTGCTCAATTTTCTTTAAAACTTCTGTTGCATACATAATTTCTTCTAAAGTTGAAGGTTTGCATGTCAGTGAAATTATATCGAAATTTGCTCTTCGACGATTATCTATATTTTGCATCGAATTTTTGGATGACTGACCACCATCCATATTCAGGGTGAACATAGTGTCAATGACCTTCAGGCAACGTATATGTTGGAGACCCGCCTAAAACAACAAAGCTGCTGTACACTTGATGCAGGAAGACAAATGCGCTGTTGGCACTACATTCGTTGTCTGAATGTCTTCGCATTGACTGGAACAATACAAAGATCGTCACAAAAGAATCCAATTACATATGGGGTCTATTTTTAGAAGCTTGGCACATAGCGCGGAATGACAATTTCAATCGCACGGATTCAGGATTACCATCCATTTACTGTGCCTTAGTTCAACCTTGACTTTCAGTAATTTTCGTTCGCTTTGACTTAACTTGCTTGCCATTTCATTGCTATATTCACCCTGAAGATGGATGGTGGTCAGTCATCCGAATATTCGGTGCAAAATAAATATAATCGTCGAAGTACAAAAAATTTTGATAGCCACACTTTTCGTTAAAATTGAAGCCTGATATTATCATCTCATCATGCACATTATCCTAACCATGAAATCGTGTAACAAACCCGCATTTCTATGGGAATTCCCATAACTGGAATTGCTGTTCCCATGGGAAATCCCGCTCCCGTCGCAAGCCTGGAATTAGGACATAGTGATAGGAGATTTGGGCTCAACAATCGAAGATCGTTGCAAACATGCTTCATGTTTATTGTATGCGGCCAACCTGTCATCAGTTGATTGCTGAGCATGAGTTCTTCTGTTCTACTTTGTTTGTCGCTTCCGTTTAGTTCTTTAAGTGTAGATATTTTCATTTCAGATTCATCGTATTTGTGTTCTGTGCAGTGAAATGAATTCTTTATTCTTATGAGTAATATCGTAGCGATGTTCATTCATGCGTTCTCTTAAACTTCTACCATGCAGATTCACCGATGTAAATGACGCTGCAATCATTGAAACGAATAGAGCATGCAATGTTCTTTGTTAGGCATGTTGTGTTACTTGCAGATATTCTGAATGATATATTTGACACTGGCGAAAATGTAAATTCATCCGACGAAAGAATGTTACATGTCTTGCATCCTTATGGAACAACATCTTGAAACAATTCCATATTCTACTGATCTTAGAGGTGGATCATCGTGTAATTTAGAAGAAACTAAAAGTTGCTTAATTCTTGTTGGACGTTCTTTATTTTCATAAAAACTTAGATTGAAGCACCACCGAACGATCCGTCTCTAGGGATGTGAATTATTTTAAGAAATTGACATCTTGAAATTGGATATTAGTGACATCAGCGTTATTAAGGGGTTGACACATGTAAGTATAAAGCGTTGGATATAATTCATATTATATTCAACTATATATTCTTGCTATCGCCTTAATCGAACCGAATTACCGAACTGAGCCGATTTTAGTCTACTCAAGGAAGTATTTCCTGCTGCTTGACGTCGGTCGTATATGAGGAAATCATTTAATTGAGATGAATATCTGAAAATGGAGAATGCTGATTCTTTTACCGGTACCTTTCTTGGGATTTCATATTGGCCCTATTATTTATGATTGGAAGGACAGGGAATGGACTTATCATTGAGCTGGGAGAGAGGCAGTCTAATTCAAAACTGGACAGGTCTTTTCTCATTGTACATTTGTAATTACATATATCTCCCATGCACATCATAGACTGTGCTTTGCTATGATGTGTTATAATATCCTTTTTAAAAGTCTATGCCACAATTTTCTGTGTTTCTGAATTTCCTATGAATTCTGAATTTCATATCCTGTCTTAGAACAGTTATGAATTTGTCCCTTCCTGTATTTTATCACATATTAGTATTTCAAGCATGACAGCATATATCCAGTTCGTCGGCAAAATTTCGAAGTTTCAAAATTTCATCTGACTTGCCAATGCTCGGCAAGTTCTCTATCTTCTTTATTGTTCATTAAGTTCAATGGTTTTCATTTGCAAATTAATCAAATCGTCATGCCGCTTCGCTTCAGCTTCTAAATTCTCTCTGTGCCGCCTCTCAATATTTTCTTCATGTTTTTCAACAAGTCTATCGCTTTCTTCTTTATCGCTACGGCTCTGCGTCAAATCGTTTTCTATAACGAAGCACTTCAGCAATTTTACAGTGTCGTTAATTTTTTTTAGATAACAACTCTACATTCACGGTCTCGCGTGGTGACTCGTCTTCATATACAGTGGACTTCGGATCATCGCTGAGATCTTCAATGATTTTGTCGGACAACTCGATGTAACTCTCATGCTGGTTCTTAACTTCATTCAGCAATGCCTTCAAATTCGCAATTTCTTCGCTACATTTAACGTACTTCTGCGATGTCTCTTTACCTAACAAGCTCAAAGCTTCTTCGTTTTTATTGCTAGCATTGTCAAGCTTTAGCTGTAGCTGCTTCAAAGGTCGTTTGTACTTCGATTGGGGAATAAGTCTAGTTACAGGCATATTTTACGGAATTTTCTATTCGTGTCAGATTTTAGTCTTTGAGCGCTTTATACCTTCAGAATGTCTTAGGAATTATATTTCATGAGCTGAGTTGACTAGATTACGGATCATTTAGACGCTATGCTACCATTTTATATGCCGACAAGTAAAAGCGTCATTTGTTGTCAAGGATTCTAGAAATTATATTGAATTCGAAACATTTACAGATAGATCATCACAATTTACATTTATTTGATGAATACAAACAAAGCATTACTCTATAATCGCAGCACAGAGGCTGCAGTGTTGCGACAAGCTTTGAAACTTTGATAATTATTAAAGTGCATGCCCCAACTAGTTCCTACACAGACGAAGATGTAAAGATTTTTTGTAATGACTTGAACGGGGGAAACAAGGGAAAAATAAAACAACATGCACTATATATATGGATGATCTCAACGCTAAAGGTGGCAAAAAGCAGAATAATGACGAAACTTCGGTCGGCAAATTTGGTTGCGACATTAGAAATGCGCATGGAGAAATGCTCCTAAATTTCGCATAATTACATGACCTTAAGATAACGTCATCTTTCTTCAAAAAGAAAGACAACAGAAAATGAACTTTGAGAAGTCCCGACTGGGAGTACAAAAATGAAATTGACTACATTCTTGCAGACACAAGGCCACCTGCCAATATAGCTCAGTGTTGAACAGGTTTGTCATAGGCAGTGATCACCAACTTGTAAGATGCGGCACAAGATTCTACACTAGGAAAGAAAGAAAATCAAAAATGAAGCACGAGAAGCAAATAAACTTCGAAATGTTGAGACAATATGTAGATAAATTTCAGCTAAAACTGAAAAGCAGGTTTGATGCACTAGAAGTAGACTACCTGGATGAAATTTATGAAAACTTGTGTGAAATTTCAAAGACATCGGCGCTAGAACTCACTGAAACAAATAGAATATCAACTTCATCCAAAATTACCATCAAAACCCAAATTCTGATGGAGAAGAGAAGGGAAAAGAAAATATCTGGTCTACACAGGACAGAGAAAATTGAATATGCCGAATTATGCAAAACAATAAGCAATGATCTAAGAATTCACAATACGAAATTGGTGAAAAAGTAATTAAAAACAAAAAGGGTTTAAATTAGCTAAACGGGAAACTTTGAACCGGGAAAGAAAGTAACCTAAACATGAAGGACCAAAAGTGAATAATTATCAGTGACAGAAAAGAAGTAACAGAGAGAATACAAAGGTTTTCTCAAGACCTATATAACAGCAAGATTTCCGTCGACCATGAGCATTATATCAGCGAACATTATATAATGCCAGACATCCTTGAGAAAGAAGTTCGATATTGCTTATCTGGCCCAGACAAGACTTCGAGGAAGTTCTGAAAACGGGCAGTTAGCCTGTGATCGAACAACTTACAGGCATGTTCAACCGTTGCCTGCAATCAGCAAGCGCTCCAAAACATGGACAAACGTGACCATAATTCTCCTACACACGAAAGGTGATATTATATATCATGATGGAAGCACTGAAAGAACAATGTGTTGAGAAGACACTCATTGAAACACCTCAAGCCATTTACAATGAAGCCACGTGCGAAATAACTTCGGACGACCATATGCAGACCGAAAAGATCAGAATTGAAAGAGGAGTTAGACAAGGTGACCCCTTATCTCCGAAAATATTTGCAGCCATGTTAGAAAACATATTCCGAAAGCTAAACTGGAATGACTATGGGATAGACATCAACGCATAAAACTCAATCACCTGATATTTGCAGATGATATAGTCCTTATTTCAAATGCCTGTGATGAGATCCATGAAATGTCAAACCAACTCAACACGGTTAGCGCAAAAAGCGGCCTTAAAAATTAATATAGCGAAGACTAAAGTAATAAGCAACAATTTTGCTACCTAAAAGCAAGTTATCCTAAAAGACAAAGAAATCGATGAGGTAGACAAGTGCATCTACTAAGGCCAAGAAGTGAGACCCAATAACCACATTACACCAGAAATAAGCAGACGATGTCAACAAGGATGGATAAACTTTCGAAAAAATTACGAAACTTTCAAAAATGACAAAATCTTGATCTGTCTTGATAAGAATATCTTCAACCAATGTATTCTCTCAGCAATGACTAAGGCCTCAGCCACACTGAAAGCAAAGCAAACACAGCGTCCCGAGCGTCTCGAGCAAACGTATATCCGTAAGGTATTAATCGCTCCGGTTTGCTTTGCTCGCAGTGTGGTAGTCCACAACTACCACAATGATGACTTAACATTTGCTGCAAAACGCTTTGCGCGGAAACGCTTGGAAAAGCTCGCAGTGTGGCTGAGGCCAAACGGATGTGAAACGTGGACGCTTACTAAGAAAATGGAACAAATGCTATTGGTGACACAAGGAACTATGGAAAGGCTGATGTTGGGAATAACAAAAAGAGACCGAAAAACGAACATGTGGATTCGAAGTCAAACAAAAGTTCGAGACATTATAAGAACAGCTAAACAGTCGAAATGGAGATGGGCTGGTCACGTGAAGAGACTAAGGACGAAAAATGGACTAAGACGCTGACGGAGTGGACACCTCGAGAAGAAACAAGGAAAAGGGGCCGACCATTGGCAAGGTGGAGAGACGAGTTACATGAAATCGACGACAACTGGAGGAGACTGGCACAAGATCGCATTCGATGGAGAAGGAAAGGAGAGGCCTTCGCCCAGCAGTTGGACAACAACGGTTAGTGATGATGATGATGATTAGTATTTCAAGATATACATGCATACCATATACATTAGTATATTCTATGCCTCCACGTGTAAAATGACAATTAAAATTTCTGTGATCTTTTCCCGTGACTTTTAGTAGGCAAAGCGTCGCATGCGATGTTTTACCTCCTTAAAATCATTGTTTTGAATCGCTAATCGATCCGTCGCGTTAAGCTATTTTGCATCATAATTCACTGTGTCCTTTCCGAACCTTTATTTTAATAATGTATTTTGATTTATGAAATTTCTGCAAATTATTTTATTTTAGTTAAATCTGGACTTAAGTAGCTCTAATTTAGACCTGTACATAGCTTAATTGACGTGTTATAGATCATGTCAACAGGAATAGGTCGACTATGATCCAGACTAAGATGAGCTCATCCACCACTTATATACGCATCTACAACAAGTCTTCAAGCAAACGGATCCCATATCTTCGGTATTTGAGTTAATGCAATGCTTTTCTGCTTTTAAGCTATGTGCTTTGTATTTGATAAAGGCTGAGAATGAAACTTGCAATTCAGCTAATTGATCATTGCAAGTATAGCAATAAATTATGAATAGGTATTTTTGTGCACGTGAGCCGCGAATCAGTTGTACAACAGTTTCCCTGCATGGGCTTCCAAATGCTCAAATGCTCGTACTTTGCATGCTATGCGTCTCCATTCCCATCCAGTCGAATTTCATAGTGAAATCTTAACCTGCACATTGTACATGTATATTGTGTGTGATTGCATTGTATGCATCAACAAATTGTGTTTGACCTTCTTTGCTTTGAGCGTGATATTTATCACATCGGCCGACTGTTTGTCTTCTCTGCATATGTTTTCCACATCTTCATGAAACCAAATATTTGATGTTTGCAAGTAAACAGTGTTGTTTTTAAGTGCCTGCAAAGAGCAATGTGTTAAAGGAAATATGTCCAACGCATGGAATTTGAACAGGAATTCCAACTTCCGTACATCTCAAAGTCCATTATTTTTTTGCAATTCGGCTATGCACGTCATCAAAAGACAATGAATAAGAAACATAATGCAAGCAACTTGATTCTCAAACATAAATTTGAAATATTAGTTTCATGTAGGTGCATAGTGCATGATGACAATGGAACGCTCAAAGACGCAAAGATATGCAAGTGAAGTTGCATGCAGATGAATGGGATATAGGCTTATCAAGCATGAGTCCTTTCGCGGTGTCTACGAGAATTCGTCCAACACAGCCTTTCGTATTAGCTGAATATGAGGATGAATTCAATGATGTCCACTAACTTCTTCATTGCAGAAAGAGAAAGGAATTTTGTATTTTTTTGTAACTTTGAAAGGAAGCTTTTATTGAACTCAGTGCACGCTTCTGAATACTAACTCATGCAATACTTACTCAATATTTCGTTGAACCACCATTTGCACTCAAAAACGCAGCAAAACGCTGAGGCATGGAATGAATGATATTTCTGCAATACTCAACAGAAATTTTTCGCACCACACTTTCCCAATTTTCTCCTTTAGGTCACTCGCTCATGTAAGGCGCAATGCAGCAATTTTTCTCTTCAGGACAGCCCAGCAATTCACAGAGCACTAAAATATTTGTTGCCAATATACTAATATACTCGTAAGTCCTAATATGATGAAATATCAATAAAGTACGCGACACGAGGCCAAATTCAGTGAGTCACATTACAGCAGGTAGTGACGGCGCGCGAACGCTTAGATCTGAATGAGTCTTTTTGTCCTTTCAACTGAAAGTGCATTGTCGACTGTCTGATGAATAGTGAACCTGGGAAGGACGGCGTCAATCAGGCAGTCACCACATCACAGTTATCATAGCTCCTGCATCGAAATCGTCACTCGGGTCTCTTTTGTCTCAGGCAGTGAATGCTTACAGAAATGACGGTTTGCTGTGTTCCTGCATGTCGACAAAGGGTACAGTGAAACAGCCAATGATTCTGCAAACCAACCTATGACATTTTATCGATATCCTCTCAATGAACCTAAGACATCAATCTGGATCAAAAGCATCCTCACCGACAGGGCTTTTAACCCTGCCAACGTCTATTATGTTCTCCGACTGTAGTTTGACTCCTGCCAACGTTTTCCATCCTCTCCGACATTGGTTGGATATGGCGTATGGCATTTTTCGATATAGTGGAGGAGGTAGCCTCATGCAACTCATCAAATAAGTACTAAAATAAGTACGAATTAAGTACTGCGTCTTCGAACCGAATGAGCTCTAAAATGACTGATGATCTCTTCGAACTCAAAGAGTACTGGATTCTGGGACTCAACTCTTAGTCGTAGTTAGTACCCAGGTTCAGGTCTCTTACGAGCAATCATTTGGATCTTTATGAATAATAGTGTAGTCTTCACTTAAGGTTAGACATTTGTTCTGTTCTAAAAATTGAATATCATGTCTCTTGTGTGCATCTCTTGACATTCCAAGACTTAGAAAAACTATACTTTTATACATTTACAATGTACGTTGGTTGTCTTTTTTATTTTCAGTTTAGGAACGCTTTTCTTTTGAGTTTTGATGCAACTGCTTTACAGGCGCATTCTCATATGGGTGAAATGAACTCATATGATGCATCCACCTCTCACAGTGGTCGTGGATATTCAGGAAATTGTTTATGAATGTGAATATGGAACTGAAATGTCTTTTCTCACGAAAACCTTGGTCTTTAGGAATTAACAGCTGCAGTACTTTTCAGAGTTCAATTGAATGATTGAAGACTCAATCCAAGAACGGACTGGCGTCAATCCTAAAGTGAAAAAATACAGCAATTGGTTATTGAAAAATTAAAATCACTCTTAATGCAGTCCACTTACATGAAGCAGACGAGTGCTTTTTTTCTGTTCAAAATGTGCAATTAAACAAATCTTTTGTTTGCTAATGTCACATCTGTTAGAACAATAACCAGAGATGAATTAATTATTGTTCACAAAAATTGGAAGCTTAATGAAACTAAGACTACATCATGTCATTGTAACTACTTGAATTGTTTCAATGGATGTTGATTTACTCTAATAGGCAACTTCAGTTTGACTCCCAAAAACAACTAAATAGACTTCCACTGTGTTTGACTGCTAAATTTCAGATCTTCACGCAATTAACTGCCAATGTCATATTCTACAAATCTGCGTATCTATCTTGTTTTAGCCGTTAGCTTATCAAATGCATGCTCGCCTCCGTTCTTCATAAGGTTTGGAGTTTGTATGTTCTTCAACATAAGTGCCTTCACTTTCACGTGGTGTGATGGACAATCCTTTTGCAACGTGGTTGAAGGCCAGCTAGTTCATGGTCAGAATGCAATGTTACTGAATAGAAAGGATTTTGGAGTCAGGAGTTATTGGATTGGCCTGACGGATACTCAAAATGAGAGGACAACGAATCGTGACAAATGGCAATGGTCAGATGGCAGTGTAATTCCGGACTCGATTGCGTTGGCGTGGCGGTGGGACAATCCTGGAGCTGGGGGCAACGAGGATTATATGATGCAACACGTTGGTGGATATGGGGATTTGGCACTGGACTTGGATAATCCTTGGTGGAGAATAATTTCCGTATGTCAACCAAGACCGAGTCTATCGACATCTTGGAAATCAAAGCGATCAGCTCGATATCAAGCGGTTCCTGTTGCCGTTTTTTCCAACCCTATCGACTACGCTGATGGTGGTGGATGTACACGTAACATAAACAACACCAAAAGTTTTGTGGAATGCGCATCAGAATGCTCGGAAGAACAGTACGATAGATGCTATAGTTTTTATTACAATTCAGAGAAGGAAATCTGCAAAATTGTCTTGTATACTGATCAGACCATCGACGTCGGAGATGGTGTCGGATGGACTAAGTTTGTGAAGAAACAGTATATTTGCCACGAAATTGATGATAACTGCTATTGTCATAAACAAATCACTATTGACTTCAATCAATTGGGGACTGTAATTTCAATTGCCTCTAAGTTTTAATGTAAAACAAGGTCCTGCTCGCCAACATGTGTGATGACATACAGTGACTCCTTATATGTTTAAGCGGAAGATTCGCGACAACTTTAACATTGCAGAACTTAAAAGCTTTTGCTATTGACAAATCACCTTCAAATCGTTCTTTGAAATGAAAAAATACATAGATGTTATCAAGTTTCCTTCAAAAGCAAAAAATTCTTTAAAATCGTATAAAAGGATCTGCATTGATTTTTTAACATCGCTGATGTGCTATAGAAAATATCTTGAACCAAACATGGCGGACTTCGGTTCGATTTCTGGGTCAAGCGAGTGCGGTCGGGGAATCATGAGTGTTCATGTCATTTATTAACTTGATAGCTTTCATTCTCTTTGGACATTCATACTAATGTTTTCTCGGCATGCTGTAGAATGAAGGCTGGTAATATTCTGTTAATAGTATCAGGACTATTATTAACTCGCATTTCTTTTGCACTTCTCTGCTTGACCTGATGAAAACGGTGCGAACTCCTTTCTATTCACCCCCACAACTCGAGTCGATTCGTTAATCAGACGAGGGCAGTCGGGAGAAGCAAGGATGTTCGTGCAATTTACTGACTTAAGATTTGTCAGTCTCCTTAGATATTAAAAGCATCCTGTATAGCAAATATTCCAACCACAGAGTGAGTTCCTATTACTTTCATGCTCAACCTCAAGAGTATTTTCTGAAGCGTGATCATATCACAGGCAACCTGCCACTGGCAGAGCAAAATCACAAGACAATGATTTCATTCAACTTTGAAAGATGTAAATGGGTCCACATCACTATTCAGATTCAAGAAATGAAACATGAATCTAGTGAATCATAAAATCATGCCGGTGAAAATTGAATTAAAAACTTGAAATTTCAGCCAAGAAAACACGAATAATATCTCGACTTTTTCATGAAGACTTCCATTGTAATACGGATCATGAAATTCCTTGCAAATCAGCTTAATTTCCGCTTAGTTAGGATGCTTATTAGCAAATATTCATTCCTTTTGATATTCAACTTGTTTCCTACTACTTATATAGGGGCGTCATCTGGGTAGTATATAAATTTTGACTTTTTCGAAACTGCTCAAATAATTTTTTGGGCCACGGGAACGTAATCTCCGCAGAAAACTGAATCTTTTCATATAAAAATTTCACTGTACACAGCTTCTTTTAGTCAGCACTCTACCTATATATCCCTACTCTATGATTCCAACCACAGAGTTGTATTCATCTGAGGGTGCTTCGCTGTCCTTGACATCGAAATGGCACATCACAGAATTAGACAACTTGTTCCTTCTCAAATGGATAATTCGCATATCGCTTACTTCTGTAAACAATAAGCTGTCAGCCGGGTTTGCACGTCCAGAGCCAGTGAGTGAGTGGCGTGGGTGCTGTGATATCATTTCGCACACACCAAATACACATCGCTGTCTGGCTAGCATTTAGTGCATGCAGTGAGCAATCCTGGTGAAATCATCGGGTAAACTAATTTTCGATCGCCTGATATATTCTTTAATAATGATCAGATCGATCAACATTATGGAGAAAACTTGTGCGCAATGATCTGAATTCTTCGAATCTGAAGGAATGGTGGCAATAGAAGCATTTTGCTGGAATTCACAGTACTACGCAAGTGACGTACGACTTTTTTCCTATCTCTGTAAGGTTATAGGAATTCCTTTTTGCCCACTTATTAAGTTCCGCGATGTGCCGTCAATTTCGAATAAATCTCACTCCTAGTAAACCGAAGCAGATAATCCTAATATCCAATTTTGTGATTCCGACAGACGAATGATGCTCGTAGCAACAATTGTTGCAGGGTTTGTGATGATGAACAGAAATGCGTGACATAAATAAAGAATGGAAGTCCAGTTGATCGTCAAAACCCAGTAACACAAAGTTCGCTGAAACTGACTAATGCTGATAAGTTTGACAGTTTTTGCTGTCTCCTCCAATAGCGTAGTGCATTCTGATATCTACTCGTGCATACTTTGGAGAGTGTTAATGATATGACGGGCTTTTATCAACGCTTCTTTTGTACCGCCTACTTGTATACTCTTCTGTCATGTGGATAGAACACTAGCTTAGCTTCCTAGTTCACATGTGTGCATCGCCTGGTCAGACACAGTGACGAGTTGTGGTGGTCGGGAAGACAAGAGTTTTGCGCTCATTTTGATTTAACCTATCTCTGCCTGCTGTTTGAAGCAGCATGAACTAAGTTTAATGTATATAATTCGAATTATGCTATTCCTGAGTGCGTAAAGCTAAGTAAAACAGTTGAGATATCGATCAGCATTTCAAGAAATGAAGAATGTCTGTAGAGTGGAAACCGTGGACTCGAAGGCCATCCTGAAAACTGCATTCAGTGAATGATAGCTCAGCTGATCACAAAAGAAGCTGCAATTAACCAAGGGCAATCGCACAGTGTTACATAGCAAGTTGTTAGTGACAAGCAAATTTCAATGGGTGAGTGATACTGCTCGAGATTTGTTAACCTAATGATGTTTCTGTACATAGAAATATTTCTACCGTGTCTGGTGAGTTCATAGAATGCACCAAGGATGCGGAGTCGGAGTCGGACTCTGGCCTATAACTAGACCCGAAACATAATACAAACAAATAATTTATCCTCGTGCATAGCTGTCATTGTCTTGATGTCAACTTTACTCCGTCAACCAAAAGTACAGAGACACTGCTGAATGCAAGATCTTGTAATAGTTGAGGGCAATGAACCGATGATAGTGAGAAAAAACGATTGGTCTACTTTCTCTCAGTGATATTAGTAAAGAAGGAACAAGCCATCCTAGCCTCAATCACAACCTACACGCCAAAGGTCACATCGGAGACTAAAATGAAATACTCTACTTGTTTGAGAACATTACCTCTTCACCAAACGTTACATCTTGTGTGATGGCTCCTTCCAAAGCGCATGTTAAAATCGAAAGTGTACTCATATTTTTTAAAGAAGGACGTGGATTTACCTGCCTGGTTATGAGACTGGAGAAAGACTGTGTGAAGCACTACATCAAGAAGATGGGAGAGCCGAGTGCATGCATCCAACTGAAAGCGACATTTGATAAACTTTCATCGAAAATGATTGATAATTTGATACAGCGATGACCACTAAAGATAGGTTCAGGTAAGCCTATAATGATCTATGATGTATTACCAGTTTTCTAAAAAAAGTAGCTTTATATACCTGTCAACCGCGGAGTCGGAGTCGGAAGTCCTAAAGAAACCGAGTCCTATCAACACTCCGTAGTCGACAGGGAGTCCTATCA